>MNCI01006449.1:244037-274080 GCA_015680685.1 Gnetum montanum
GGTTGAGCATAGTTAGGGTACCTAGAAATTGACGGTGCATTGTGTTCCTCCACACATGCTATTAATAGGCAGTCCAGGACTCACTCTCCCTCATCCACATTGGCCAAGCTAGGGTGTTGATGTCCACTTCAGTGCGACATTATTGGCGACTACACTCTTACAACTATGCCATGCTCTACAAAGTTTGTTTTTTCCTTTTAACAATGACAAATTCACCAAGGGTAAAATGCACTTATATACCCCTAGGGACTACTTAAATTTTTACATACCCAGAACTATGCTCAATAGTGCTGAGTGGAGTTAGATGTGAGCGTAGTCACCAAAGTTAGAAATTTTTTTAATTTTTCTAGCAATCTCTGGACTTAGAAAAATTTTGAATTTTTCTCATCGCTCAATGGGTGCCTCAGCCAATTTTGCTTTCCTAACATACCAAACCTTGTTTTGATTATGCATTTAACTCACCCCAACCATCCACTATGACGTTAAACTGCCATTTCACCCATCTACTATGATGATAAACTAGCATCCCACAGTTTGCTACAACCTTAAAATCACACATCATGGTTCACTAAGACCTTAAATTGGTGATCCCATGGCCTGTCGAGGCCCAAAACTAGCCCATGCATCCCTTGCCTTTAAAATTGCAGTTGCATACTTAGGAAAAATTTTTATCGCATTATTTTCTTTAACTGTGCATATTACTCTTATTAAGATAGGTGTGGCTTGACATTTTTTAGTTCTTTTTGCAAGATTATTATAGAATTCACAACATGTCTACGTACGAGCATCTCCATTTACCATTGGTCCTCATTGGGTCATACGGTAATCTTACACGATGTATCTATCCATAGTGCTTAAACCTTGCGCCCTTAGCCTATGAGAAATACATAACATCTGTAGAGGCACTGCTAGATTGGCTAGACCACCTAGTTAGGGCTCTAGATCTAGAGGTAGGTGATGTCATCAAGGATTCCCTTGATGAAGTCCCTATAGCAACACCTAATGGTGAAGAAAAAACATTGAAACTTAGCTCTTTGTTAGAGCCTTAATATGTGTGAAACATCACAAAAGTATTTAACGAAAATATTAAGATATTCGCATGGTCTTATGAAGACATGACAATTCTAGATCCTCATGTAGTGCAACATGACATAATCCTCAATCCCAACATGAAACTAATAAACGGAAAGCCTACAAGGTTAGGCCTAAGGTGGCCTTGGTAGTTCACGATGAAATCACTAAGCTTTACAAAGCTAGTTTTATCTAGGTTGTTGACTACATAGACTAGGTCTCTAACATTATGGTTGTAGTAAAAAAGAAAATAGAATCATACAAATTTGCATAGGCTTATAGAACCTCAACAAGGGAACCATTAAAGATGACTTTCCATTGCCTAATATTGATCAATTAATTGATACTACAGCTAGCCATGCCTTGTTGTCCTTCATGGATATGTTCTCGAGGTACAACTAGATTTGGGTCAACCCAAAGCACTAACTTAGTACTACCTTCATGACCCCTTGGGGTACTTTTTGCTACACCATGATGCCCTTTGGACTTAAGAATGTAGGAACAACTTATCAACGAGCTATGATGTACATCTTTAGTGATTACTTGTTAGGCCTACTTAATGATTACATTGATGATATAGTAGTTAAATCTGAAGCATCACACAACCATGTAGATGACTTAGACCTTGTTCTCAAATGTTTCCTAAAGCATGAACTTAGGATGAATCCTAAGAAATGTCTCTTTGGCATTGAGATGGGCTACATGCTAGGTTTTGTAGTATCCAAAGCAGGCATACACATAGACCCTGATAAGGTTAAGGCCATTATCAACTTAGCACCACCAACTAACCTTAAGAAGCTACAAGGGTTACAGGGAAAATTGCAATTCATACAACAATTTATCACACAACTCATTGACAAGTTGTAGCCAATGCAACACTTTCTTAAAAAGGAAGTTCACTTTGAGTAGATATCTTAATGCCAAGTGGCATTTGACAACCTTGAACAAGAGTTGGCTCAACTTCCAATGATTTACCCTTTGCAAGAAGATAAATCATTCTACATCTACCTTGTTATCTTTGACACATCCATTACTTCTTTGCTTTGCTAAAAGTGAGACGATGGTACTAAGATCTCCATATACTACCTAGGCCATGCATTACTGGCCTATGAAGCAAAGTATAACAATGTGGAAAAGACTTGCCCTGCCTTAGTCTTCACACTTAATAAGTGTAGGCATTATCGTTTCCATAGCTGAGTAAACATCTTCTGTAAGAGCAATGTACTTCGAGCCATTACAACGAATATCTATGAGAGTTGTCACATTGCATGATGGAAAGCAATAACGGTGGAGTTTGACCTATACTATATTACACAAGCATCCATGAAAGGTCAAGCAATAGTTGCACAACTCACAACTTCTCCAATTGATGACTAAGCAACCATAGATCTAAAATTTCTAGATAAGCATGTCACCAGCATAAGTCAAGTTCCTAACAACTTTGAGACACTCTTACACTTCGATGGTGCTTCAACCTCTCAAGGAGGTAGCACCATTATAGTCATGACATTCCCCTCTGGGGAGATCCAATCCTTCACATCTCATTTTGCATTTCCATGCACTAATAACATGGTATAGTATGAAGGTCTCCTTAGAGGTATCTTAACAACGTGTAACCTAGGAATACAAAACCTAGTGGTTCGAGGTGACTTGAAACTAGTTGTCAACCAAGTTACAGAGGTTTATGCCTACAAAGCCCAACACTTGAAATCTTATTGTGACTTGGCGAAGCATCTCCTCAAGTAATTTGCAACTACTAATGTCTAGCATATCCATCGCAATGAAAATTCCATTGCTGATGCATTAGCTACATTAGCCTTAAGCATTACATCTGAAATATTCCACGCATTGCCCATTGTAGTGGCAGATTGCACTGTGCCTATCAAGCAAACAATTGACATTGCATCTATAGGCATAGTAAGCATGACCCATGCAGTAGAATGGTATGATGACATGAAGTCATACCTTCTATAGGGTGAACCTCCATAGCATCTAACTATTGCTCAAAAAGACACTGTGTGAAAGTGGTCATAGCAATATGTTATTGTAGGTGATAGCACCTTGTGTTTTTGATCCTATGATGGCATACTTTTAACATGCATTAGTAATAGAAAAGTGCAGATAATTGTCAAACAAGTCCATGAGGGACTCTGTGGAGGCCACATAGCACCCAAGGCAATGGTGATGAAGATCAAATGCTTAGGCTACTATTGGCCATGCATGGAACGTGATTTCTTCTCCAAGGTTAAGACATGTGACATGTGTTAACAACATGGTAACCTCATGCATGTGCCACCCACTAAACTACATACAACATAGATCATGTTGTCATTATAACATTGGGGGTTGGACATCATAGAACCAATAACGCCTATGCCTTCTGCAAGGCATAGTTTCATCATAACTGCCACTGAGTATTTTACAAAGTGGGTTGAAGCTATCTCCCTTAGGAAGACCACATCACAGCAGGTTTGCAAATTCATATTGCATAACATAATGTACTATTTTGGTTTACCCATGACCATTTTCACAAACAACGAGTTGTAGTTTAGCAATACTAAGACTAATGCCTTTTGTGAGCACCTCAAAATTAAACATTCCTTTTCATTTCCCTACTACCCATAGGCAAATGGCCAAGTGAAGGCCACAAACAAGGTCATTGTTAATCTGTTAAAGACGATGCTTCATAGTAGCAAATGACAATGGCACAAGTAACTAATCTATGCACTCTAGGCCTACCACACAACATGACAAACTACAACAGGTAAGACATCATATAGTTTGGTTTATGGATCTGAAGCCATCTTGCCTCTTGAATTGTAGGTTCCATTGCTCCATGTAATTCTCTTAAGCTTCATCAACGAGGCTTAAAATGACCAGTTGAGGACTATGGACCTCAACTTAATAGAGGAGGAGCACATGCAAATGCTTGGTCAAATTAAGTGGTATTAAGAAATGCAATGGAAAAAGCATCGTCAAATGGGGCTTGGACATCATAGGACCAATAACACCTACATCTTTCATAAGGCATAGTTTCATCATAATCACCACTGAGTATTTTACGAAGTGGGTTAGAGCTATCCCCCTTAGGAAGGCCACATCATAGTAGCTTTGCAAATTCATACTAGATAACATAGCATCCCATTGTGGTTTATCCATAACCATTATCACAGAAAATGGGCTAGGATGAAAAAAACATCAACAACAAAGCACAGTAAGTGAAAGTCTACTATGACTATAAACTAGCACAGATAGTTTTCTATGACTATAAACTAGCACAGATAGTCCTCTATGACTATAAACTAGCATAACTCATCCTTGGTCCATGATGCTAGAACTAACACCCATAGGATCCATCTACCATGATTCTTAAACTAGCACAACTTGTCCTTGCATCATGACGTTAAACTGGCATAGCTTCCACCATCCACCACAATGTTAAACTAGTGCACATCAGTTTGCTAGGACTATAATCTAGCACATTATGGTATGCTAGGACCTTAAACTGGGTTCATGATCTGCTAAGACCCTAAACTAGCATAGCATATGGTCTACCAAGATCTTAAACTAGGTTTGTAGTTCAACACACATAGTTCTATGAACAAGTTAGCATGAATACTTCCAACTCTTCATCATTCATCCACATCTCGTGAGCAGGGTGGGCACTGTGGTTCTAAAATGAATTCACATCATCAAGAGAGGCCTCTAGAATAGTTGCAGCATCATCATCCCTTGGCATCTTGTTGATCCTCCAGAAATACCCTTGGGAATTTTGCTAACCTTCTAAAGCTCCTACCACAGTCACCAGCAGTACCAGCCCTAGGTCACACTAATAGAATTATCAACCTTGGGTATTTCATTATTACTTGGAGCTCTTGTTGTCAACACCACCCGCTGGAGTACTAGTAGTATTTGGCCTAGCCATGTTGCTATCATCCTCCAACCCTCACCATTGTCTGGGCTTGAAAGTGTTTGTAGCATCCTAGCTCTTTGCCATTTTGCTAGATTTCCAAGCTCCTATCCTTGGTGTGAAGTCTCAAGCACCTGCATCACCATTTTCATCAACCACTTTGTTGGCCTCCCTAGGGTTCTTGCTTCTAGTGTGGCTATTGGAGCTTTTGCAACCTTCTTGCTTCAGCACCTACACTAGTTCTTCAAGCTCTTGCGACTAGTCCAACCATTGCAACATTTGCAGCACACTCACATCTAGAAGTTTACTCTCATGTCATGTTATGTGGTTGTTTTCTTGTTTTCTTTGAATTGTGTTTATAGACAAAGCCCAAGAGGCAATCATGCAAAGATGCATCTCTTCATAGTGGTAAGTCACCACATTACTCTAATGTGCATGATTGGACTAACTAAGCCACTCAAGAGTGCATGCCTCTATTACCCTGCTATCGCTTACTTACATTTTCCCGCTGCATTTCCTTGCCTTCCCATACATCATCAAGTTTGCACCTGGTTCCAATGCACATGGCACCCTCTTTGTGTCAACTATGGGGAGCGTCTATGGGCTGGTTAAAGCCCAAGAGGATGTAATATAACTCATCCCAGGGAGGAAACTCCTATCCTACAGATGCAACACAATTGCACTAAAGCAAAGTCTATTACATGGCATGTAGTCCACCTGATGAAAAGCATCCTATAGGTAGCATCTCGTAATGTGCATAATCCAAAGCAGGTTCTTCTCACAATTAAAAAACATAAAAAATGTAAAAAAAAAAAGAGCAAAATAAAAGAAAGATGGGGCAAAACATGTCCCCAAGCAAGACTAGTAGAGCTACAATTTTGCAACCAGTCCAACTCTAAATCCACATTGACCTTCTCATAAGCACTTTGATAAGAGGTCACAACTTCAAGGGCAAACCACTCTTGTGCCATGGACACCGACTCTCTCATAAGCACTCTGACAAGAGATCACTATTTTGGCAATAAGCCTTCCTTAGTGTCACAATCTTGTAGTTCCACACCGTTTGCATTTTGTTTTCTTATTATCCCTTAGCACAATCCTTACACCCTTTGCCTACAGCAAACCATTACCCTCACAAATCTTGAACACGATGAAGTAAAATTTAATTGGGTATTAACCAATGATGTTAGTGCCATGCTTGCTATGGTTTTTTATGTTCTTTGTCAACATCTCTTGGGCCACTCCTTGAGATGCCAAAAAAGAAGGGCCAATGAAACACCACCAAATTTGGGCTCCCGAGTCTCAACTAAAGATTTGGCTATGTGTCAAAACTTGGTATATTTTGTCTAAGTGTTGAGACTATGCTCCCACTGTTGGGACTATGCTCCAGAGTGTAGTCAGTGTAGTTAACATTGATAGTCTAGATTTACAAAATGTTTCTAAGTGTCAATAGCGATTGCAAATTTTTCTGTGTCCTAACTATGCTAACCCTACCGAGACTACACTCTAGAGTGTAGTTATCCTTGGAATGACTAGTGTTACAAACTTTCCTAAGTGTTAAGCCAAAGGCTGCTGAGCATGGTGGGGATGGAACAAACAATTTGGTAGATTTTCTAACTCCTAATATTGAGCTCCCTACTATGCTCTAGAGCATAGTTGGCATAGTCTACATGAGTACATCATCTTTGCCAATTTTTCCATGTGTCAGGGCCATGCTCACACCCCTAGGACTATGCTCTAGAGTGTAGCTAGCATAGCCTGCACTAAGCATCATCTTTTGGTAATATTTATTTAACTCTTGGGGCTACACACTAGAGCGTAGTCTACTAGAACAACCTCCAAAAGCCTCAAAAACTCAACACTGACCTACATCTAAATTCTAACATTCCTTTAGCAAATAAGATTATCAACTTGCATTTCTTCTACATCTCCCATCTACCCCCAAATTGTACCTATGCTTGACACCACTTGAGAGAGTGGACAACATAGTCTTAGAGTGTAGTCTCCAAAATTGCACTATATTGCATTGTTTTCAAGTACTTTGTGGTCTATTTGGCACTCACACATGTAGTCTCAGTAGTGTAGTCATAGTCCACCAATCTCATAGGGTCCATTGAAGCATACTAGTAGAACACCATTTTGCTTCAATGGGAGCATAGTTGGGGTTAGCATAGTCCCAACTACCCCTTTGTCACATGGTGTTCAATCCATGACTCACACTAACGCTAGCCCTATAAATACACTTACACTTCACATTTTAGGGGTTCACATTTTCATTAAGCAATTGGCATATTGGCATCGACACTCTTGCACCTGAGCACACCTGGCATTTTTGGAAAACCTTGGGATGCTACCAGACACTATTGCACACTACTACAACCCCTTCGTACACTGCCCAAAACATTGTTGACCACTGCAACCCATAGGACACCACATAGCCAACCTGGTAGGCTTAGACTCTATGGCGGATGTCAGGTCTTCTTAGCCAAACACCCTGAGACTATGACTATGCTTGCCTACTGCACCTATTATACACCACATACCTCCTAAACTTTCCTTTGTAATTAACTATGCTCCTCCCATTTGGGGTGGTGCTGCTTTTTTCTTCACCTACATCTTGCACGTTTTTAGCATTTTCTCTGGCATTTTAGCATTTTATTCACATTTTCACTATTTAAGTAAGTATTTGCATGTTCACACCCTCGTTTTCATGCCTGAAACACCTACTACACTCACATCCACAAACATCATGGACATCGCAAACACTGTATAAACACCTTAATACCCATTTCATTGTAACACTCGTAAGTCCTAGTTCAATTGACAAGACCATTCTAGGCACCCCACCTCTATTCCTAGCAAGCCCTCATGCAAAATCAGGGTCAACACTATGTGATTATAGACCTCTTGGAGTCCTATTCTAGGCTCCAACGTTTTTAGTCACTACATCCCCCCTATAATTTTTCACATGAATCATAAGAAAACCAATAGGATATGACCATTTGTAAATGGTGGTCATAATGTCCTCCACTAGCCTCATAGGGATAGTGATAAACTAATCTACCAACTCTAGTTTGATGTTGTTGTTCTTCAAATGAGGCAGGCTCCAAACCATATACATTTCTTTGAAAATTAAGTTGACCCTAGAACCTAAATCTAAGATGGTCTTGCATGGTTCATTCCTTGTATTCTCTAAGTAAATGAGGGAACTTCCAAGATGAAATCATTTCCTAAAATGATAGCTATTCTTTAGTAAATCTGTAACCAAATGGGTCAACATGATAGTGTGGATTTGAGGAGATGTTTGGTTTGATAGCACCTCAGTGGTATTTTCAGGGGTAGTTGTAGTAGGATTAGCCATCATAGGTGTTTATGAGGATTTTCTAGGGCTATTTATTTTGAAGAATGACCTATTATGAACCTTTGGTTTAGGACCACTCAGATGGATATCCGATTTTAGATTTACCATCCTCACAACATTCTTTTGCTATGGTTGTGTGGGGATTTCACCCTACATGAATGAAGTAGGTGGTAAAGGTTTAGTTGGTTATGGTGTAAGAGTTGATGGATGCTAAGGAGGATGAAAGGGAAAAGAAGACTCTCCTCTTAAAGAAGGTGCTTTGTAGTATTTTGGAGGGTAGTATTAGTAAGGAAAGTAGATGTGGCTAGAGGAGTCACATGGGGATATAGGTTGTTGGACATAATATCCATAAGGATCATGTTACCTATAAGGATATTGCTACTGTGGTGGTGGCATCCCCTATGATTGTGGGTGTTTCCACTACTAATACTACTCTTGAGGTTTCTGAGGTGCTCCACTTGGATAATATGTTTGTTGGTAGAATTGTTACCTATAGTTTCCTTGGAGATAGGAAAACTACCTAGGTGTTGACCATTTTGCAAATTTAGGATTTAACACATACATCCTAGATTCCTGTAGATGTGATAACACTAGGAAACATCCCTTAGGATGTTCATATTGAAAAATTTCACAACCATCATTATCTGTTCTTGAATTTGCAACCTCTTATAGTACTACACCTTTACCCTTGTTTTTGTAATAATCTTACTTTGCATCCTTTTTCTTTCTTCTTTCTTGACCACTACTCCCTTAGTCTCTTCCTTCCTCTATGATTTTTAGAGATGTTTAAAACTTCTCATCTAAGTATTTCCACATATTATCAACCTTGGCCAATATTTTAGTGATAGATTCTTGGATTGCAAGATTTTCCTCTATACCACTTTATCAAGTGGTACTTCCTCCTCAAAGTCATAGAAACGTACCTCCCTTTTGTAAATGGTGGGATCCCTATTGTACTCCTCTACACTTTCATTCTTTTTGAGCTCTTCTTCTTCTTTAGTCACCTAATCTATTAGCATTTGAATATGATGGATTCGCATCTTAGAAAGTCTTCATTGGGCATAGACCCCAAGGTTTTGAGTTCACTATGATCCTACAAAGTTGATCCCTTTGGGAGTGTCCATGGCTTGGGCATCGATGTAGAAGAGAATAGTACCTATCTAGTGTTGCATCCAAGGACTCATGATTGTCTTGTATCCATCCTTGTATATGTCTCCACAAGTTATACACTCTAGAGTACATTTGATATTTGTAATTAAAGAGTTATAACATAGTACTCCATCGAAGAATGGATTCCAGTGGTAAGGACTAATAATAACTTTCAAATTCTTTGATGAGTATTCTTGGGAACAACTTCAGCTTCTGCCATTTGTTATATATGTTTTGTAAGGTACAAAAATCATGAAAGACTCAAATATGATTTTGTGAATATGAATTGTATTCCCCTTTGAATTTGGAAATATTGTTCACATCCAACCTCTTTTTTCTACTATCTTTCAAGTGCCTTGTAGGTATATGCTCTACCTTTGAACTATTCAACATGTTTCAAGTAGCCAACAGGGACTCATCATAGTCAAGACGATCATTTTGGCCTTGTTCATGCCCATGACATCTATGATGAGTCCTACTATGCACTTTTTCCTGATGATGCTCGTCCCCTTGTGGTTTTCTGTTAAATCACAAATTGATTTAGTTTTTAAATAAGCATCCTTGTAAAATTCATGCATTTCAATCGATTTCATTTTTTATTACATATTGTTAATTATTTGGTTGGTGTTTAAATAATGTCTATTTTATTTTATTGTATTGTAGGTTATAGGTGATATAATTATAATGTGATTATGGGTAGTTTTTCTATTGGTTAGTTTGACTAAGCTTATTAGTATTAATTATAATTGCATATGAGAATTAGTCTTCTAAGTTTTTACATTGGTTAGTATGTTCCTCATTTGTTTCATAAATAGGTATAATATGGTTATAAAGCATATTAATTTAGTAAGTAGTTTTGATTGGGAAAGAGATGTAAACTATATAAACATTATATATATTAGAATTAGGACAACGATTATATGTTTTATTTATTTTTTCCATTTGATTTCCATTTCTCCAACATATATAAGTCCCACTTTGAGCTGGTAGTTAGTAGTCTTGGCAAGGCATTTGGAGCAATCCTATAATTTATTCGCATCTTGCACTCTAACCTAATCACATGCGCTACTACTACCATTTCCATTACAATGGCATATCAATGCATTCACACTATTATCCCAAGTTTTGATCCACATAAAATTCCTCATCACTTTCATTGATATAGCACTTTGAACATCTTTCCTTAACTCCTACATCTCCGCCTGCAAGAGCTACATCATGAGCTTGGCAGGCATGATTCTGTAGATCCAAATTGGGCATCTAAAATAACAACAAGTGTAGTTTAAGGGTTGTTAAGTATGTTGGTAGAAGGTGGTGCTGACAATGTTAATCAGTGTTTCCTTAAGGCTATGCATTTTGGAAGCATGGAGCTTATGCAAATTTTACTACATGGTGCATCACAAAGAGATGGTGAAACTCACAAGTTTAGAGGATTTTCTAGATCCAAGATAGGTTCAGATCGCATGTGCAAACACAAATGAAAATGCAAACAATGTGGATTGCAGGCACAACAAAGCAAAACAAGGGTGAACATTTTAGATAGTGGTGAGAAACCATGACTAGGCTCTTACTAAAAGTTTGATGCCATTGGTTGAGTCACAAAGGTTGAATGATGCTTTATGCATAGTAGTAGACTCCACCTAGTTCTTGGGCACGTAGTAAGAGCTCACCAATGTCATATGACTCATTGAGAATCTTATCAAGAAAGGTTCTCATGATTTCATCATGGCCATTTTGGATTTGCAATGAATCAAGTTTAGTCATTAAAATATGCAAAAACATCGATCATGATTTTATTAATTAATGCATACTAAATATCATTACACACCTCTTCTACTCCGTTCGTCAGATTCCATGCTAATCTAATATATCAAGGATGCCAGACTTGGCAATTTGCACTAATTTGAATGGATTGGTGTTTGATTCTTCAATATCAATCTATTATTAAAATGATTATTTTTTAAAATTGTTGTAAAATTATTTAATATAAATATGACATTCAACTTTGTATTGGGAGGGGATATCGAAGACGAATAAGGGGAGTTGATACCCAAGCAAACCAACATCAAGTTAAAGTCAATTTTTCCTTAAAAATCATTAAGAGGATTTGTTGAGCTTGTGACAACTATAGACCATTGAATTCCATTGTAGGGCTATCAAGGTTACTACATTGTGAAGATAACAAGGTAGAATGATAGGTCAAGTGATGTCTCCCTTATGGTCCTTGAGATATTAGTTTATATTCCTGATTTCAATTTGATTTAATCATTAATTTTCATTCTTGAACTCAATATTATAAGTTAGGATGAAAATTCATGTTTTTACTTATGAGTGATAGTCATAAGTATGGAATTTGATTAGATTCAATCCTAATCATTTTTTGTCTTGATGATCTTTTTGACTTTGAATCGTTCCTCCACGAATATGACTCGCGGGGTTAGTCACGAATGAGGTGACAATTTATGCAATAAGGATAATTATTAAAGTAATCCAGCACTAAATTTTTCCTAACTTGTCAATTTGGCATCATTACTAGGAATGTTAGAAAAGTTAATCATCATCAAGGGTTCTGTATGTTTTAATTTTATTCTATAATTTAATATTTTTTACATTTTTATTTTTTTTGTTTATTTCATTTGAGTAATTTGAGAAATGGTTTCTTTTACTTATTTTTCTTGCATTAAGAAATCTCAAAATAAGGAAAAATCCTAGGAATCAGCTCCTCTTATTACACAAGCAAAAGATACTATTAAAAAAGTTGCAATTAAAGCTGCAATAGTAGGAGTTATCAAATTAATTTGTAAAATATTAGGAATGGTAGCCCATGAATGTGCCAATAAAGAGTGTGCTTGTTAAATGAAATTAACAAAACAACCAAGGAAGCCTACTAGAATTCAACCCTCTAGGAGCATACTTAGTCTTTACAAACATATGCAAGTCAATTTAAAACAAACCTAAGAGGGAGTAATACAATCAAATTATGACTATTCATCCTCTTTGGTAATGAAAAATTCCAGAGTAGGAAAAGAAAGAACACAATATATTTTTTCATATCTATTAATTTTCTATTTAATATTTCAACTACTACAATATTAACCATGAGTTCAACTACAGGAGTAGGGTTTCAAAATACTATCCCAATATCAACTTATGTAACCATAATTGGAGGAACTACCCAACTAGTAAATGCTTTGAATTTGCAAACTCCATCTACACCACTAGCCTCTATTTCTATATCATGTCTTATAGTAACCCCAATAGTAACCTCTACATATACAATGGGATCATCTTCACATAATACCCCTCCCCCTTTTACCTTAGGTTTAATTCCTCTTTTCTTTGATAGTTTGAGTTCTAATGTTCCAATTGGCCAACCTTACCTAGGAAAAACCCTTAGAGAGTTGTTGAATCAAAGAACATCCATTATACCTCAAGGCCCATTGGTTTTTCCATAAGGAGTTTTTCCATAAGGAATGGATGTAGAAATCAAAAACATACACTTATTACCTATCTTTAAGGGGACAAATGATGAAGATCTAATTACTCACATAAGAGAATTTGAAACCACATTAGTCATGCTAGCACCTCCAAGCGGGGATAGAACTAAGTTGATTGCCTTTAAATCAACCTTGAAGGACAAAGCTAATTTTTGGCTACAAACCCTTAGAACAGACATTAGTTCATGGGATGAATTTAAGAATGCCTTTCTAAAAGAACTTTTCTATAATGATAGGTTGTATTCATTGAGGAATCAATTAATGAGTTTTATGCAACATGAGGATGAAGACTATGAGAGTACCTTTGACTAATTTAAAGAATTATGTTTAAAGAATCTAAACCATGAATTTTTGGCCCATCAATTAATTCAAATCTTTGTAGAAGGCTTATTATCTAATTGTAGGAAAAATGTTGACTTTACATGTGGAGGAAATATTTTGAATGTCACACCAGAAAATGGTTGGAGGATTATATATTCATTAGTAGATCAAAGTAATTGTTGGCCAAAAACATTATGTAAGTCATGGCCCAAAAAATAGAAAAATTAAATAAAAAAGTGGATGAGTTGACATGATTAATTGAGAAATAAGCTCATGAAATTCAAAGCAAAACATGCAACATTTGTGGTAGTCACCAACATGATCATACAACCTACCTAGCCTTATTATATTGTCAAGAGGAAATGTAAGAGCCAACCAACAATGGACTTTCCTCAACAACCATTCTACCCAAAATAATATCCTGAAAATAATTTTAGGCCATTTAAGAATCCAACAAATGAACACTTAGATAAACTCACCCAAAGCCTTACTTCCTTCATAGAAGAAAGTAGACAGTTCATGAGTGACACTAGAAGAAGATTTTAGGACTTAGCTAAAAATGAATTACCATCCCAACCTGAACCTAATCCTACATCTCAAAGGAAGGAAAAGGAGCAATTAAATTCCATCACTACAAGGAGTGGAAAATAGTTGAAACCTAAATCCCAAAAGAAGGTGAGATTTTACGAGATAGGGACACAAGAAGAAATTCAGCCACAAGTATTAAATGAGGAAGATTAACCATTTAGGGGAAGAAAACAACCATTATTCTCTAGACAATCAAGTTTACCTCCTCTCACTAAATGATTACAAGAGGATTTCACAACTAAGACCCATCTTGGAAAAATGTTTAGTAAATTGTATTTACATATTCCTTTGGAACAAGCAATAAAAGACATAACCCTTTATGCTAATACTTAAGAGAATTATGCACTAGGAGAATAAAGGGAAAAATTCCTAAACAAGTTTATTTAGTTGATAATATTTCTCAACTTATACAAAGTCATGAAATTCCTAAATACCAAGATCCAAGAATTCCTACCATTCTAATTAAAATAAATGAACAAGTAATTAGAAATGCCCTATTGGATTTAGGAGCTAGTATTAATATTATGCCTCTTGAAATGGCCAGGTCACTTGATATAGAGAATGTCAAGGGAATAAACATGAAAATATCATTGGTTGATGGATTGAATGTTAAACCAATAGGAATAGTAAAGGATTTGATAATTGAGGTAGAAAAAGAAAAAATACCCAATTGACTTTGTTGTTTTGGAAGTAAAAGATCCTGATTGTTTTCCTATTATATTAGGTAGACCTTGGTTAGCTACAACTGATGCAGTAATTAATTGTAGATCAAGACAACTTTAACTCTCCTTTGCCAATCTTACTTTTACACAAAATATATATGATAAGGTAAAATAAGATTATTTAAATGCACACGTGAAGGAAGAAAGAATGCTCTATACTCTACCCAATTCAACAATGGCACAAGATAGGGAAACCATAGCATTGAATAATTTTAAGGAAGGGCCTTTAGACCCCTTAACTAAGGAACAAAAAGATCTCCTTGACCAAATTTTGAATTTGGGTTGAGGGAATATTGGAGAGATAACTCAACCTTCAAATAAAGATTCCTTGGATCTTAGAGAACTACCTAGTACACTTATGTATGTTTTTCCAAATCATAATAAACCATTAATAATAAATTCCCAACTTACTAATGAGCAAGAAAGAAAATTATTAGAAATATTACATAGAAAGTCTGAGGCATTTGCATGGGATTATGAGGACCTTCACCAAGGAATCTTACCCAACATCTGTCAACATTATATCTATCTAGAAAATAATGTAAAACTAGTAAGAATTCCCCTAAGATGAATTAATTTAGCCTTAAAATAATTTTTAAGGATGAAATTTCAAAACTTTAGAAATAAGGAATTATTCATCCAATAGCTATTAGTGAATGGATAAGCCCCATTGCTATAGTTCTAAAAAAGGGTGGAAAATGGAGAGTCTTTGTATATTACAAAAGGTTGAACCAGAATACAAAGAAAGACCATTTTCCATTACCTTATATAGATCAAATTCTAGAAAAATTATAATGACATGAATATTATTGTTTTTTGGATGGATTTAGTGGTTACAATCAAGTAGCCATTACCCCTAAAGACTAGCAGAAAATAACCTTTACATGTCCTTATGGGATTTTTTCTTAGAGAAGAATACCTTTTAGCCTTTGCAATGCACTAGCTAATTTCCAAAGAGCCATGAACTTAGTGTTTTCTAATATGTTAGAAGATTATGTTACAGTGTTTATGGATGATTTTTCAATCTATGGGAATACTTATGATGAAACCTTGCAACATATCAAACATGTCTTAGATAGATGTATTGATAAAAATTTAAAATTAAGTTGGGAAAAGAGTCACTTGATGGTTACGAGTGGCATAGTGTTAGGACATGTTATTTCCAATGATGAGATAAGGATGGATGAAAAAAGAGAAAGAGTCATATCTACACTTCCAGCTCCAACTAATTTAAATACTTTTTGATCTTTTCTAGGGGATGTTGGGTATTATAGGAGATTTATCAAAGGCTTTTCAAAAATTCCTAAACTATTATACATACTCTTAGAAAAAGATGTTTCATTTTTTTGGACTAATGATTGTAAGAGACATTCTTAGAATTGAAAAAATGAGTAACCATAGCTACTATATTAAATGCACCTAATTGGGAATTCCCATTTGATTTGATGTGTGATACTAGTGACATAGTAGTAGGGGCAGTTTTAGGACAATACATTGATCATAAACCATGAGTGATTTGTTATGTGTCCAAAAGTCTAGACCAAGCCCAAGTAAATTATACAATGATAGAAAAATAATTATTAACTATTGTATATGCTCTAGATAAATTTAGACATTATTTAATAGGATATAAAACTAGAGTATATACTAATAATTCAACCATTAAATTCTTAGCTACTAAGAAAATAGAAAATGCAAGGATAATGAGATTGTGCTTATTACTCCAAGAATTTGACCTTGATATTTTAGATAAAAGAGGTAGGGAAAATGTAGTAGTAGATAATCTTTTAAGGGTAGAAACTATCAATGAGAATCAAACACAAGGAGTCTTTCATGATGAATTTCTTAGTGAACAACTTTTTTCTACAAGAAAAGATCCTTAGTTTACTGATATAGCCGTCTATCTAGCCACTATGAAATCCCCTATCAATTGGACTAAGAAAGAAAAGAAAATCTTTCTTATGCACCATATCTAGGTACATTTGGAGTAGTTTGTATCTTTGTTGAATATGTAAAGATAATATAAGAAGGAGATGTGTGGCTGAAAATGAACAACAAGAAATTCTACAAATGTGCCATGATGATTTAGGGGATGGCTACTTTGATAGCAAATGTACTACTATCAAAATTCTTCAAAGTGGATTTTATTAGCCTTTAATTTTTAAATATGCACATAAGTATGTGCAAGAATGTAATAAATGTCAACGAATAGGAGCCATAACAAAAAGATATGAAATTCCCTTAAAACCAATTTTAATAACAAAACCATTTGATGTGTGGGGTATAGACTTTTTAGGACCATTTCCACCATCTAATAAATGTCAATACATTTTGGTTTTTATTGACTATGTCACCAAGTGCTTAGAAAGAAAATCCATCCCAACAAATGATGTTAAGGTAGTTGTAGAATTCCTTAGGAAAAATATTTAGCACACTTTGGAACTCCATAGGCGATCATTAGTGTTCAAGGAACCCATTTTGTAAATAAAATAATGGAAAAATTACTTAAGTGTTGTGGAATCCAACATAAAATAGCTAGAAATTATCATCCTCAAACAAATGGCCAAGTCGAGAATGTTAATAGAATTATCTTGAATATATTAACAAAGATTGTATGTACTAAATGGAAGTATTGGTCTAGAAAATTGCAAGATGCACTTTGGACTTATAAGATTACTTATAAACCAAGTTTACAATATTCACCTTATTAATTAGTTTATTGTAAGTTATGTCTACTACATGTTGAATTTAAATATCAATCTTTACAGTTAGCCTAACAACTTAATTTTGATGAAGACATGAACCAGGCCTCTCAAATTAATCAACTTCACGAACTTGACGAAATGAGGCTACATACTCTTGACAAGAAAAAGATTCTAAAGAAACAAATGAAGACATTACATGATAAGAGTATCTTTAAAAAAAACTTTTTCATAGGTGATAAAGTTCTTCTCTATAATATGAGAGATTACATAAATTTCTAGGGAAGTTAGCAACTAGGCAGGAAGACCCTTATTAATTTATCCAACCCCATGATAATGGAAGCATTCTAATATCACCTATTGATGATTCCTTAACTACATTACCACTTAAAGGACAAAGGCTTAAGTTATATTATCAACATCACATTAAGGAACCTGGAGAAGATGAACTACTATAGCTAAGTAATCTAACTTATTCCACTACCAATGAATTACATGACAACAATCCATTAGAAGTCTTAGCTCTCAAATGTACCCATCAACAACACCCTTATGTCATAGACTAATAAAGAAAGTATTTACAATCTACAAATTTTACCCTGAAAAATGTAGAGGACACTAGTATCTTCTATTGTTAATTGGGACTTTAAAGAATTCATTCAGTTCATGCCTAAAATGCATAAGAGGACAACTCCTCCTACCTTGAGATATGCAAGTTTAAATCCAAAATCCAACTAAGGGTGAGTTGTAGATTAATAAGTATCTTACACATAATAACTTTTATTATTTTTAAACAATATTTTTAAGTACAATATTTATAAATTAAGGTAGCTAAATAGCTTAGTTTAGGCTATTTCTTATTAGTATTTGGTTTATATTAAATACCTACTTGGATGAGTCACTAAGGTGGAAAGGATGTGTTATATTGAACTTAGTTTCTCATGTGGTAAAGGCATCTACAAATATCAAGCAAGATTAGTGCCATGTGAGCAACCCTTAGAAAATGAATTTGGCTCCCAAAAGAATTTAATAATTGAAGCTGGTCATATATTAACTTTCTGGTAAATAAAAAAAAATTTAAGAAAAAAAAGGAAAAAAAACAAAATAAAAAATAAAAAAAGAAAGCAAGAAAAGAAAAAATAAGAAGAATAAAAACAGATGGCCCCATAAGGACCTTCAATCATGAGCCAAGCCACACTTCCACAAGAACCTTACAGTTAGGGTGAGCTCGAAGCTCATAACTTCAAGCATCCCACAATAACCCCTTTCTGTGAGCAAAGTGTTTAAGGGTTAGACAACAATTACCAATTAAATAATGATGCCACTACCTTAGCACTAGGGTATAACATAGGTAGTGAAGGAGTGACTCCTCCATAGTCGATATCTTAATGGACACCTCCACTTCTAATCATTCCTATTACTCTATTTATTTAGTTACTTTACTTTTGCTTCATTGTACTCCTAAGACTATTTTTTTCATTTGTTTTTCTCTCATTCTTTAGCTTTTGCTATTTCTCTTTTTCATTTTTTTTCTTTCCATTTTTCTTTTACATGATCATCTCTTCTCACTAGTGGTACTTTTGTGCATGGGTTTTCTTTGTGTTTCCCATCATGTCTTCCATAGGTATCAGTAGTCAAGATCCCTACTATGGTAGATAATGATGGATACTAACATTTGTTTACCTATTGCCTTTGATATCCTCTTAATCATATGGATATACAAAACCTAGGGTACTTTTTTCTTTTGGTATATCCTTTGATCATGTTTCCTTTTTTATACTTTGTCTTTGCTAATTAACCTAGGTATGTTTCATACCTTAGCNGTAGAAGCCCAATGAATCCTAGGTAGGGCCTTCCTAATCGAGTTATATGTGGAATCCTACCTAGATAATAAGAATTTATTATAAAGAGAGGAATAAAGATATGTACATAATCAACAAATAAATATTTGGACATTTGGACAATCGAAAAGTTTAATTTTTGTTTTGTTATCTTAATATGTTGGATAGTGAACGTTAATGTTCTTTTTCTTGTTGATTGTCTACATATTTTTAATGTATTAAATTTTAGATAGCCATAAGGATATCTTGGAATAGCAGTAGCATAATTTTATTTTGTTTATTTTTGCATGTATATTAATGTTTATTATTATTATTATTATTATCGCCTTTATGGCTAGGCATTGGTCAAAGGCTAGTCAATGGTTGTGTTAAAGCCCAAAATGGTTTAGGTTTTAAATAAGTATCCTTGTAAAATTCATGCATTTCAATTGATTTCATTTTGTATTACATATTGTTAATTGTTTGGTTGGTGTTTAATTAATGTATATTTTATTTTATTGTATTGTAGGCTATGGTTGATATAATTATAATGTGATAATGGGTAGGTTTTATATTGGTTAGTTTGAATAAGCTTATTGGTGTTAATTATAGTTGTATGTGACAACTAGTCTTCTGAGTTTTTACATTAGCTAGTATGTTCCTCATTTGTTTCGTAAGTAGGTTTAGTATGGTTATGAAACATATTAAACTAGCAATCCATTCCAATTGGGAAATATATGTAAACTATATAAACATTATATATGTTAGAATTAGGATAGTGGTTGCATGTTTTATATATCTTGGCCATTTTATTTCCATTTTTCCAACATATAGAAGTCCCACTTTGAGCTGGTAGTTAGTGCTCTTGAAAAGGAACATGGAGTAATCCTACAATTTTGCTACATCCTACACTCTAAACGAATTGCATGCACCACTACTAACATTTCCATTACAAGGACATATCAACGCATTTGCATAGTTATCATAGGTTTTGATCGATAGACACTTCCTCATCACTTTTGTCAATATTGCACTTTGAACATCTTTCCTTGCCTCCTATGTCTCTACTTGTAAGAGCTACATCATGAGCTTGGTAGGCATGCTTTCATAGATCCAAATTGGACATATGGAATAGTGGCAAGTGTAGTTCAAGGCTTGTTGAATAAGTTGGTGGAAGGTGGTGCTAACAATGTTAATCAATGTTTCCTTAAGGCTGTGCATTTTGAAAGAATGAAGCTTATGCAAATTTTATTATAGGAAGCATCACAAAGAGATTGTAAAACTCACAAGTTTAGAGGATTCACTGGATCCAAGAAAGGTTCATATCGTAAGTGCAAACACAAATGGAAACGCAAACAGTGTGGATTGTAGGTGTAGCAAAGCAAAACTAGGGTGAAATTTTTAAATGATGGTGATAAACCATGACCAGGAACTTGTTGAAAGCTTGATTCTGTTGGTTGTGTGTAGAGGTTAAATGATGCTTTGTGCATAGCAGTGGACTCCATTTGGTTCTTAGGCATGCAACAAGAGCTCACTGGCATCACAAGACTCATTAATAAGCTTATCAAGAAAGATGCTCATGATTTCACCAAGGCCATGTTGGACTTCTAACGAATTGAGTTTGGTCATTAAAATATGCAAAAGCATTGAGCACAATTTTATTAGTTAATGCATACTAAATATCATCGCATGCCTCCTTCACCACTTCCATCAGATTCCATGTTAATCCAAGATATCAAGGATTCCAGACTTGGCAATTTGCATTGATTTGAATGGATTGGTATCTAATTCTTTAATATCAATCTATTATTAAAATGATTATTTTAAAACATTTTTGTAAAATTACTTAGTATAAATAAGACATTCAACTTTGTATTGGGAGGGAAAATCGAAGACAAAGAAGAGGAGTTGATACCTAAGCAAACCCATGTCAAGTTGAAGTTAATTTTCCCTTAAAAATATTTAAGAGAGGATTTGTTGAGCCTTATGATAACTATAGACCATTGGAGTCCATTATAGGACTATCAAGGTTTCTGCATTGTGAAGACAACAAAAAAGAATCGCAAATCAAGTGATGTCTTCCTTGTGATCCTTAAGATCTCTATTTTTATTTCTAATTTCAATTTGATTTAATAATTAATTTTCATTCTTGAACTTAAGATTAGAAGTTAAGATGAAAATTCATGTTTTTACTACTGAGTGATTGTCATAGATGTGAAGTTTGGTTGGATTTGATCCTAATCATTTTATGTCTTGATGATCTTTTTGACTTTGAACCATTCCTCCATGGATACGAGTCATGGGTCAATCAGAGGCAAGGTGATAATTTATGTAACAAAGATAATTATTAAAGTAATCCAACATCAAATTTTGCCTAGCTCATCATTGTCCTTGGTCCTCATCCTAATCATTCTGGTGGGATCAGTTATCATTTATGTCCCATTGATCATCTCCATCTTAGTCTCAACTATTCCTCCTTTTCTCTTGGCTACTTTTTTCCCTTTAGAGTTTGAGGATGAAGACGAAGAGGATGATGAGGGTGAAGAAGGAGAACCAAGGGAACAATACTTGCTACTTTCCCTCATTTGATCCATCCCTAGATTCTTATGTTTTTTCTTATTCTTCTTTTTGGGTTATTATCCTTGCCCTTAGATGATTAGCTAGGATTCTTCTCTTTTAAAGCCCCTTAGTCATGAGACCCAATTTTTCCATCACTAAGGTTCTCCAGATTTGACTATAAGCTTTGGTTTAGGATCTACTCATCATAGACAAGAGAATTTTTGTATTAGGATTGGCTAGAAAGGAAATATTTTCCCTCTTTGTGCTACTACAAGAATAAGTGTGTTAGGATCCTCTTACCTTTAGAGGCCTCATATTGCACCTCCATCTGCCAATCCTACTTACCCTAGGCCTTAGTGGCATGATAGTCCCTATAGGCATAGTCTAGGACTTCATATTCAAAGTTAAGTGCAGTGATGCCTAGCTTGATGAGATTATTCATTAACATGGCTAGAACATATTGATCTAGAAGCAACACAATGTTGCCTTCCATGTCCCTTCAACACATTTGCTCATCTTGATGCAAGATGAAAGTAAAACCTAGATTATAGGGATCTAGATGAGAATAGATAACCCTTAGTTGTTAGGGCTTCTTTGAGGCTCCCTGTTGTTGGTTGGATCTATTTGTATGTGGTGGGGATTTTTCCATATGAGAAGAAGATATATTACTACTTAATGAAAATAGTATGCTTTTTGGTGTTTTAGTCTTTTAATAGTTTCTTGTTGAATGGTCTTTACAATGTCTTTATATAACTTCAAAGTTTCATCCTACTTAGTGTACTTCACTAAACTAAATCGTTGGCAATGGCACCAATGGTGAGCAATGAGTATACCCTATGCCCAACCATAGGAATCACAAGCATTTACTAGCAATTTGGTCAAATTTCGTGGACTTTGTTCCTAAGTTTGCCTATAGTTAGAGACTATGTACCAAAGAATCATGTGATCATTGTCTTCTTAACTCAAACTTATGTATGCTTTGGGTATTCTTAAATGTGAGTTAAGGGAATCTGAAGTTCTATGTAGAAAGATGAACATTTAATGCTTAACTATTTTAACTACCGTACTTGTCATAAAGGCTAACTACTCTAGCATAAGCAGTTATACCTACTTCTTGTACACATCATGAACTCATATTAACACTACTAGGTTGCCAAGTGATGATTGCTGTGTGTACTAAATGGTCACTCCTAGGATTACGAAGTATTATATGTTATGTTCGAAGCAATTGTACTTATGTTTTCATCATTAATTATATTAATTACTATAACATGGAATTTAAAATGCATTTAAAGTAAAATGTTGGTAAGAAAGATTAAGCTAATCCAAGTGCTACAATGAATGTCAAAAATCTTGACTTTATTATCATTTATGCTAATGTGTTTAGGTACATGGTGCTAAAATAAAGTTCTGTACCATCTCTTTCACTCACACTGTAGATACACAAAGGAAAATATTCTAACTTTAGAAAAGACAAACTGTAAGGGCTTCGCTATTTTATTGACACAAGGTGCCATAAATGTGGTTAGTGCATGCATTGATATAGGCTTGAATACAATAATGTTGATGCATCTATGTCGATGAGGCTACGTCAATGCATGCTCGTCAGCGGGGCTACATCGATGCATGCTTGTCGATGGAGCTAGTCAAATGACACTTCATCAAATGTGTAAAATTATTAGAAAGTTATTGTTGCTTATTTGGTCTTCAAATAAATGTGGATAAAACCAAATTAATGATCTAGGATATAAGAAATACTTGTTATAACTCCCATTTTAAAGGTACCAATATGTGAATAGTAGATTCTTTTCCACAGGTTACGTTGATATGTACCCTTTAACGAGACACCCTATTTCCACCTATAAATGTGCACCTACCCACCACATTCATAGCATTCTTTTTAAAGTTGTAGCTAAGTGTTTGTAGTTTTTCTTCTTAGAAGTTAGAATATTTTCTAAGTGCCCGTAGTAGGATTCAAAAGAGTGTATAGATCTTTATTCAAGAACTAATGCACCTAAGCACCTCTATGTGAATGACAATAAAGATGAGCTTTCTTGATCAAACCTTAAAACACTTGGACTAAATTAATTATTTACTTAAGCATTTAATATTCAATCAATTTACTTTGATGTTTTTAATTAATTAATTAATGTCAATTAAATAGTAGACATAAGTATGACCAATTCGAGCATACATTTAATGTTTGGTAATCCTAGTGATGTTGAATGTTTAGTAACCCATTAGTGCTATACATGTTTAGGATGTGTATGGCAAGTGGGAACAAACACTTATGTTAAGATTAATTAAGTGATAGCTAGTTATTAACTTAGTTAAACATTAAATTACTTTATTCTTTATTCTTGTTCATTAGACGACTTAAACCATAAAATATAAAAATAATTAAAATAATATGCCTCAATTACACTTAACCATATACTTACACTTCACAAGTGGAATTTGGAAGACAATGATTACAATAGTTACTTTCATTGCCTACAACCAATGTACATAGAAACCTATAGCCTTCAAAATTCAACCAGATCATTGAGTGACCACTGGTGGTTTGTATGGTTTGGCATAGGATATACTCGCTACTCATCATTGGTGCCATTGCTAGGGATTTTAGTTAGCTCCATGTGCTATCTAGGACTTAGCAAAAATTATTCAAAATCATTGGATAGAACCTTAAATTTGTAATCATTCTAATAATAATAATAATTTTAAAAAGCACACTATTATTTTCTTTTTATTCAAAATGTCTTCTTCTCATAGGGGTGATTCTCCACCAAAATTCGAGCAAACATCCAATCCAAGGAATGAATGATCAAATCAGCTAGTGCCTCAACAATACTGAGTGGTATATACTCATCACGATGAGTGTGTGCTTGACTTCATCTTCATTCTGCATTAGGATGCAGAATGTAAAATCAATTGGCAATAACAAAAGTGCTATGAAGCTATGAAGGAAAAATGATTCAATAACCTCTTGTTCCTACTGGGCAAAAAAGAGAGTGATGATCCCTTCTCTGGGAGTTCTCATTTCATTGACTCTCCTCTCCTTGGTTTAGGGTTTAGGAGGCTTGAGCCAAAACTTATAGTCCACTATAACAAATCATGGTTCAAGTAAGAACAAGTCCTATGATGATGGGGGATCCAAAGATGGAATTCATGATAGGAACAAGGAAAGGCATCATGATGATGATCATGGCTATGACCACAAAAGAGAGGGTGTTATACACAATGGTGCTAGTCCTCCTTCCTCTTCACCTCCATCATCCTCTTCCTCCTCCTCTAGCTCTATCCAAGGTCATAGAGGATGTGACCAGTGGGATATAGATGATCATAGGGCCTGCTAGACTAGTCAAGATCAAGGGCATGGGCATTCAAGGAAGGCTCGCCATCATGAGAGAAGGGACATCAGAGGGCATCATAAGCATCATGGCCATCATAGAGGCAAACATTATGATGATCCTTTGCTTGCAAGTCAAAATATGTTAAACATTGTAGAGGCAGTGAAGATTCTGACGAGGCATATAAAATATAGCGAAATGAAATAATTGGATATGAACAATATCCCCAAGTTTTAAGGGGGATACAACTTAGATTCACAAGATCATCTTCAATCTTTTTATGATGCATGTTCCTTACAAAATGTGGAAAATGAATGAAAAAGACTAAAGCTATTTCCAAGAAGTCTCATAAAAGAAGCTAAAAGTTGGTACTAATATTTGAAGCTAGAATTAATTCGTAGATAGAGCATGATGCTTGAGCTCTTCAACGACAAGTATCAAATGTACTCTTGAGTGTCTAACCTAAGAAAGCAAATCCAAGGTTAGAAACAAGGAGTCTAGGTTGTACACTCTAAATCCTAGATTGGCAAGAAGGCAAGAACCCAGAAGGTTACCTCATCTATAAGGCAACCTAAGGTAGTTCCACCAACAACTAGCTTATTATCCAAGTGGCGCTCTATCACAACCTTCTAAGTAGTATCATCAATGGCAACATTCACAGTCATGGAGGATGTCACCACCAGGGTAGTAGTATCCTTACAAACAACCTAATCCATATGGGTACTATGTTCAATAGTCCATTTCTTCATGTGACTCTTCCAGTCATGCCTCATTCCACCATCACTACTACCCTCCTAAGTACTATAGAGCTTAATCTCCATCTCTAAGAGGGGAATCTCAGTATTCTTATCACCCTCCTCATCCTTCTACACATGTTCCTATAACTTTAACATAGTTACCACTTGCTTCATCAATGCATGGGCTAAATTCTAGCCCATTCATAGCAACATAATGCTACTAGGATTGTTAACTTATAGTCAGCTCCTTAGTTGAGTGGTTTAGAAACCAAATGCCAAAAAAGACCATTCTTCCAAACCAATAGTCCTACAAAGCCCTCATAGACTTATCCAAATAATAGCCCTACTTCTCCCTCATCCTCTACATCCACTTTGTTCGAGTCCCCTTCAAGCCAAACATCTCACAAGGTGCTTACTGCAAGGCTCATTCCTAGCAGCCAAACTAATTGGATAAAAATTGGTCACCTTCCTATGAAAAGATCTAATCTTGGGAGTTCCTTAATCTATTTGCAAATTGCTAGGAATGAGCCTTGCAAAGCTCTCTTGAATTAGGTTCTGATGTAAATCTAATTTCTCATGAGATGTACAAAGTGTGGAACCTACCTCCACTCAAGAAGAGTAAAATTTATCTTGAGTTGGTAGACCAACCCGTCAATTTTTCCTTGGGACTAGTGGGGGACATTGCAAACATTATCTATCGTTGGTCCTATCCTACTGATTTCCTAGTGATCCAAGTTGAAAATTACAAGGGAGACTTTCCAATCATCATGGGAAGAGCTTGGTTAAGTACCATTGATGCATGGCTAGGCATCAAAGACATTCCCTTGAAATTTTTCAAGGAAAATGCATTTGGAAAGATCAAGAAGAAGAAAGATCTATGCATTTCATATAGTGATATAGAATACAACTCTATGTAGAAACTATAGACTATAAAATGTATATCAATCATAGCATGCATACAGTGTGCAGATGAGACAAAAATTCAAAGGTGCCTGTACGTAATAGCCACAAAATAGTAGGACACCCAGTGGCTGACTGCTAATCCTGATAGTAGCACACTTTGCATGAAATCAAGTAATAGCCTAATGAGTGCCTATGTTGAAGGCATGGATGAACTAGAGCAAGTTCATCACCAACTCTCCAATGATGAACTTGATGACACTTACTAGGAATAGTTGAAAATCCATAAAAATTTCAAATAGGAGCCCTTGGAGTTGAAAACTCTACCTACTAGCATGGAATATGCATTTCTAAAAAATGGCAAGCTAGTAATAATTAAATCCAACCTTGCTCCTGAACAAAAAGAGAAGTTGTTGAAGGTGGTCAACAAATGGCCAATAGCCTTTGCTTGGTCATATCCTGAACTCACTAGGATTCATCATAGGATATGTTAGCATCATATCTATACTAATCCTTCCATAAATCCAAAGAGGTAATCGCAATGGTGGTTGAACCCCAAGTTAAAAAAGATCATCAAGGAGGAGATTGAACAACTCCTAAATGTGGGGTTCATCTATCCCATTGCAAATAACAAGTGCGTTAGCCCATTAGCGATTGTGCCAAAGAAATGTGACAAGTGGAGGGTCTGTGTTAACTTTAGATTGTTGAATATGGCAACATACAAGGATTATTTTCCACTGTCATTTGTGGACAAGGTATTAGAAAATATCTCTAGGCATTGCTACTATATCTTTCTAGATGGTTATAGTGGCTATAACCAAATTTAGATTACATTGGAGGATCAAACTAAAACTACATTCACAAGTCCTTGGGGAACTTTTGTATACAAAATGATGCCTTTTGGTCTATGCAATGCCACTACAACCTTTCAATGCCTTGTTCTTGGCATTTTCCAATAGCAGATTGGTAGCGGGATGGAAGTCTTCATTGATGACTTCTCCACCTATGGTGCTACATTTAAGCAAGCCCTAGACTACCTCGAGTAAGTGCTTAAAAGGTGTGTGAAGACTAACCTTTAACTCAATTAGCAAAAAAGCCATATAATATTCCAAGAGGGCATTATGTTAATGCATAGAATCTCACAAGTAAGGATTAAGGTGGACCTTGAAAAAATTAGTGTTATCCAAGGAATTACCTGCCAATTAGAAACTATCAAAGATGTTCGGTCATTCCTTGGCCACACTTGCTACTACTAGCAATTCATAGAGAATTTCTATAGGATTGCTAAACCATTGGTAGAGCTAACAAAGAAAGATGCTCCATTCATAAAGACTGAGAAATGTGAAAAGGAATTCCAGCAACTCAAGTAGAAGCTCATAGAAACTCTAATTCTATGAGCACTTGACTCATCCACACTATTTTCCATTATGATGGATGTATCAAACTATGCTTTGGGAGCCATGCTCATGTAGTTGGATGATCAAAAATGTCCATACTACATCCATTGCATGAGTCAAAGCATTGTGAACGCATAACTAAACTACACCACAATGAAGAAAGAACTAATGATGGTGGTGTATGTCTTGGAGAAATTTAGGCACTATGTGCTTGGGTACAAGGTATTCATTTACATAGACCATAGTGTAATTTACTTCCTAATGAAAAAATGGATGGTGAGACCCCATGTCATATGGTGGCTTATGATCTTGCAGGAATTGGATCTCATGATGGTATATTGAAAAAGGAACTAAGAATGTAGTTGCTGATCAATTCTCTTGGTTATGATGGGATAATAAAGAAGAGGAGAGCCTAATTTTTGATCAGTTTCTTGATGAACTTCTCTTTGCTGATGCAATAAATGAACAAATGCCCAATAAACCTACATGGTACAATGACATCCTCACTTATCTTCTCACTTAGGACATGTCACAAGAGTTAGATCATAGGAAGAAACAATAGTTTCTTCATTAATGAAAATGCTTCATGAAGATTAATGGATATCTTTATAAAGTGTGTGCTAATGGCCTGGTTCATTGTTCTGCTCTTGATACTGACCAATTGCATGTTCTCCAAGATACTCATGAGGGCCCTTGTGGAGGCCACTATGTTGGAAGATGCACAGTCATTAAGATCCTAATGGTAAAATATTATTGGCCAATACTATTCAAGGATGCTCACCAATTTTTCCACTCTTGTAAATGTTGTTAATGTGATGGTGGCATGACCACTCAAATGAAGGGACCTCAGTAGTGGATCTAATCACTGAAACCCTTTGACATCTGGGGCATTGACTTCATGGGTCCCATCACACCCATGTCGAATGAAAATGTGTACATCATAGGTGTTGTTAACTATTGTACAAAATAGGTAGAAGAAACAGTCGTCACTGACTATACATCCTCTACAGTTGCTCAATTTGTACAACAAAATTTTGTAAACAAGTTTGTGTTTCCACATGCACTGATTTCTAATAATGGTACTCATTTTATAAGCACTACCTTTCAAAAGCTCATGCAATGCTTAGGGGTAGAACATAAATTAACACCTTACCACCCCCAAGCCAATGATCAAATAGAGGTAACAAATAAGAAGATCACTAAAAATTACCTCAAATAATTAGCAAATATAGGAGAGACTAGAGAACAAAACTCAACGATGCCCTTTGGACCTACTACTCCACATGGAAACTCCCTGATGGGACGCGATATCTCATGGGCCGTGATATTGCATACGCAATATCGTAATCCGCTGCCATTTCTATAAATAAGAGGCGGCTCTCCCTTGTTTCTCCATCGAGATCTAGACCTTAGCCAAACTATTGCAATTTTTCCATTCCAGAGTTTAAGTAATTTCCATGTGCCTGCAATAGGAGTCCCAAAGTGAACGGATCTTTATTCAAGCAAATATTATACCTAAGCACAAGTTTGTGTACGGAAATAAAGATGAACTTTTTGGATAAACCTTGCCGTGCATGGACTAAGCTAATTAGGACTTTAATTATTGTTAATTTTTTAAATTCTTTATTAGTTAATTAATATCTCTCAACCCTCAACACTCCTAGTTAAGTGCATTCAATACGATTGCTTCAAGCATGTGCGTTACACTTGGTAATCCCAGTAACGAATAGCGTTTGGTAATCCTAGAAGGTTGCATTGGTTCAAGGTGTGAATAGCAAGTGGGAATGGATACTGATGCTAGGCATTAGAACTTAGTTAGTTAAAGTTAGTTACTTAGTCTCTTCATCCTTTCTCTCATTAGCATAGGCGATAAAACATAAAAGACATAAAATCACATACCTCAGACTTACTTAACCATACAATCATGAAAAATACAAGTAAGTCTGGGAAGACAACGAA
>MNCI01006449.1:274130-299577 GCA_015680685.1 Gnetum montanum
AACCCTTAGGGTTAATTAAAAAATTATATAATGGTTAATTAGCACACCAAATAAGACACAATGTCTTCTTCTTCGAACAAGAGCACTTCACCGCCTAAGGATAACACTAGAGATAGTTGGCGACACCAGGCACATAACCAAAATCCACTAGTTCCTCAAGAATTTAGTGTGGTGTACATTCATCACGACAAATATGTACCCAACTTTACCTTTGTCTTCCATCAAGATGAACAGCTGCGTTGGAGAGATTTGGAAGGTAACATAGTGTTACCTCCAGATAGAGCTGCCCCCAACATGCTTCTTTATGCTCTTGCAAAAATTAACTTGTTGCAATTATACGTTGAGTACATTGCATGCAATTACAATGCAAGGGACTACCACCCCACAGAAGTGCAACATCAACGGGATGAGCGGTGAGAGAGCTATCACACATCGTTGAAGGGCAAAGGCCCCTGTAATGCTTCACCCGTTATAAATGAAATTAAGGGTGGTGAACCTATTCTCATAGGTTCCCCACCAAACAATGTTCCCCCTCCTAATGATGATTAGGAGATGGTGGTTTAGAACCTACACTCCATGATTCACAACTTGGGTTCTGATCCCCATGAACACCAAGTGTTCAACGAGGGAGCACAGACACATGACAAGGGTGAGCATTCTGATCATCATCACGATCGAGGTAGGGATCACTGAAGAGAAGGCAGGAGACATCATCATGGAGATGGCTCTCCTTCTTCTTCCCCTTCATCAGGGCATTCACCCTCTCCTTCAACATCTAGACATAGTCACAAAGAGCCAAACCGTGAGGACAAAGGTAAGCAAAATGAGAGACCTCAACGAGAGAGTCGAGAGTGAGGACGAGGGCATTCTAGAGAATCAAGGCAAAGAAGGAAAAGTAGGGAACCACATAGGCATCATAGACATTATGAGAGACATGATCGTGATGAACCCCTACTTGCCACTTGAAGTATGTTAGACATTACGAAGGCTGTGAGAATACCTACAAGGCACCAAAAAGATAGCCGAATCCAGAGACTAGACATGAATAATATCTCATGATTTGAGGGGGGATACAATGTTGATCCGCAAAATCATTTACAGGCATTCCATGATGCTTGTGCCTTGAAAAATATTGAAAATGAGTGGAAGAAGTTAAATTTGTTCCCTAGGACACTCATAAAAGAAGCGGAAAGTTAGTACCGGTCTTTAGAGTCAGAAACCATTAGGAGGTGGAGTACAATGCTAGAATTGTTTAATGATAAATACCAAACGTACTCCAAAGTGTCCAAGTTACGTAAACAGATCCAAGGATGGAAGAAGGATAATCACGAACCCTTGGATGCTGCCATGGGCCGATATTATACATTGCTACATCATTGTCTGGGCCATGGTTACGCACAACGGGATCAACTCCACCACCTTGTAGATGGGCTAAGACATGAAACCAAGAGAACCCTTTGAACATATGCCCAAGGAAGATTATCAGAACTTAGGTCCAATGAAATTCATTGATTTTTGGAGCAAGTATCTAAGGAAGAAGGGGAGCTACAGAAAAGAGAAAGCGCGGAAGAGTACAACCACGATCCTTCCCTCCAAAAGAGGAGAGTGAGATTCTGTGAGGAAGAGGATGAGTCACCACTCGAAGATTTGGTGAATAGAAAAACCTTGCTGCTTTAGAAATTAACAATGAAAGTGTCAACTAAGGTAGATCAAATATGGAACTCCTTAGATAGTAAAATTGAAACTATCCTAAAAATCATAGAGGAGTCTAAGAAGAAGCAAAGTAGTGATCATGATAAGAAAAAGTGAGGAGATTCAAACCATGCACATAATAAGGGTAAGGGAAAAATGACTATCATCGATGAGGTTGTGGATTCTGACATGGACAATGACGGTGGATGTGAGATCTACCAATATGACCATCCTAAGGGATGTTGCCCAATAATCTCACATCTGCAAGAGTCCAGGGTGTATGCACTTAACCCAAGAATTAACAAACGACAAGCACCCTGAAGGTTACCTTATCCCCAAGGTAATCCAAGGTAGTTCCACCAACCATTAACATATTATCCAAGTGGAACTCCACCACAACCTATTGAGAAACACCAGTAGTTGCAACACCCAGAGTCATGGGGGATTGCATTGCCTAGGCAACAATACCCTTACCAGCAACCAGACCCATATGGCTATTACGTGCAGCAGCCGGTTTCTCCCAATGACTCTATGAGTCACGTAACCCCACAACATCACTACCAAGTTCGAGAGTATTTTAGGACTCCTTCTCCTTCGGGAGACATACCACATGCATACCATCCTCCGAATCCATCTGCATCTTTTATGCTGATAGTTCCACTACCACCCGCTCCAACGATGCAAGGGGAACTCTCCACTCAACCGCAACAACGTAATTCTATGAGAGCTGTAAACCTTCAACCCGCTACTAGTTTTGACAACCGCACGAAGAGAAGACCTTTCTTCAAAACTAAAAGCCCAAACAAGCTCTCACAACTACAAGCGGTTGAGTCTGTGTATGCTCCTCCAACAAATAAGGCTTCGGAGCTCCATTCAAACCAACAATAGAGCTCAACGCACATGGTTATGTTAACACATACTGTTACTAAATAAATCAAGGTGGGCCACCTTCCCAAGAAATTCTCTGATCCTGGAAGCCCCCTAATTTATCTCCAAGTCACTGGGAATGAACCTCATAAGGCTCTTCTTGACTCAGGTTCCAAGGTCAACTTAATCTCACGAGAAATGTATAAAGCCTGGAACATGCCTCCACTCAAGAAGAGAAATATTCAACTTGAGCTGGCTGACTAGTCCATCACTATTCCCTTGGGATTGGTGTAGGACATCATTACCATTGTGTGTGGTTGGTCATACCCAGTTGATTTCCTAGTGATAGAAGTCAAGAGTAACAAAGGGGACTTCCCAATTAGAATGTGGAGGGCATGGCTAAGTACCATAAATGCATGCCTGGTAATCTGCGATCTTTCCTGGGAAATATCTAAGGAAAACATTTATGGAAAGATCGAGAAGAAAAAAGTTCCATTCATCACATACAATAACTTAGAGGGTGATGACATGGAGAAATGCTCAACATCTCCTTCATGCAACTGGTGTGCCCAAGAAACTTAGATACAAAGGTGCATGTATGTAGCAACCACACAACAAGAGAACACCCTGTGGTTGATAGCTAATCAAGAGAGTAGCCCACCAATATGCATGGAACTAACTGGGGGAACAACATGCAACCACAACGAAAGCATAGATACTTTAGAACATGAGTGTCACCGACTTCCACCACTTAACCTGAAAACATCAATCGGGAGAAGTTGGACACTTCTAAAAAATTCAAATAGGCACTCATTATTTTGGATCTCTCCCTTTCAATTCATTCATGGGAGAGATGGCCACCTATGCTGATCATTTGAGGCCCTCAATTCTTTTAATTTTTTATTTTACACATTTTTTTTTTGCACATTTTTGTTTTACAAATTTCTTTAACTTTTCTTGTTTTTGTTTTACAACATCGTTCATACTTTTTCTTTTATTTGTATGTATGTGTGTGTCTTATCCATTTTGTTAAGTTCATCACCCAATAAGTGCTATTAAATGATGGTATGAACTGTTTTCTACTGGTTGCTAATGTTTGGCTTTTACCTTTAAGATTATGATGTTAATACTAAGGTATGGTTCTTTTGATATAGCAGGCAATGAGTTCACTTCATTCATACATCCATAAATTTCTATGGTCTCTCTTGGCTTGGAAATGTACAGTCCCTTTCTAAATAAGAACTATCAACGAATCGATGACTGGGCATTTCTCAAACTAAGGACGGACTCAAGGATTGAATAGGGTGTGACTTCAAGGGGATTTGATGCATTTGTGTTGGCCATTCTCTTGGGTGCTTGGATGTTTTCGTTTTGAGTTTTCTTACCATTCCGACATTGCTCCATTATCGGGAAGCTGAGCTCATAAAAATAAAAATAACAAAGTCTTTGCATGATGTGGTTCTCATGTATAAACACACACACAAAAAAAAGTGAGGATTCAAAGCACACCCCTTAGATGAAATAATCATTTGGGCTACAAGCACTAGTTATGGAACCAAAATAAACATGTTCCCTCTAACTAAGGCCCTTCTTGCTTCCTATTCTCTCCTCATTCGCTTCGTCGGAATGGTTGTGGCTCTTTGGGGGATGCATTCTTGTTACTTCAAGTGGATGGATTGGCCGAATTTATTAATGCGAAGTCACTGGATGTGGTTTGTTGAGGCTGGATTTGGAATGGGATCTACTAAGTTACATTAACCATGAAATACACAAGGGGCTGTACACCACCTTATTCTTGAGACTCCATTCCATTCCATTCTCTCCATCCTTCTTTCTCCATTGATCACCTCATTGCCAGTTGTATCATTAGTGTATATTTTAGTTGACGCATCGTTTTATTTTTGGTAAATTCTTGTGGTTAAGACTTTAACTCTTGTTCCAAATGACATTCCTAGAGCCTACAGACTCTTTGAATGTGGGTTTGTCAGGGCATTAAGGGCATGAGCCTACTTTGGGGAGGATCCACTAGCATTGCTATGTGGTGCACCAGTTAAATTCTTTCCCTTAACATTTTTGCAAGCCACTCTATTTCATTCATTTCCATCTTGACATCCCTTCCATCGACATTATAGTTGTCTCTTTTTCTTCATCTTTTTTATTCCTTTTCTTTCTCCATTCTATCACTACCGGAGGTTTGATCTTAGTCATGGGGGTCCTAACCCAATTTTCTTGATTTTCTCCTAACCCCTACACCTTCGGTAGTCACCATTATTATATCTCTAGAATCTGCAATCAGCCATACCACAACTCAGCCAATGGACCTTTCACAGAAGCAAGGTATTAATTGTATTGTGATTCATTTACCCTTGCTAATATAAGACTGTGTTGTGTGTGCAAATGACAATCATACAATAATGGATTGGACCTAGAGGGAACACTTGGAATGGATTTGTGTTGAAGCAGTTATGCAAAGAATAAGATGGATGGCGCATTTACGGATAGAAAATGAAAGGTGAAATCTTGGCATTGGTAGCAGCAGACTTCTTCTCTCTTCTCTCTTCTCTCTCAGCTACCAAATAAGGCCTAATGTCAAATGTATAAAGTGTTCACTCTTGTTGTCGTGAACACCAGTTTTTTCATGTTCTGTAATGATGATCCGTTCACATATCATCCCATTCACCATTAGTTCCATTCAAGTCAATAATCCCATACCTTCCCAATATTTTGTAAGGAACTCAAGAACACATTTTTATTCAATCATGGGGGTATGATGGGACGCAATATCGCATGGGCCATGATATCGCAGTGTTTGCTACGATATCACAAACGCGATATCGTAGTCCGTTGCCATTTCTATAAATAAGAGGCGGCTCTACCTTGTTTCTCCATCGAGATCTAGACCTTAGCCAAACTCTTGCAGTTTTTCCATTCCAGAGTTATAGTAATTTCCATGTGCCCGTAGTAGGAGTCCCAAAGTGAACGGATTTTTATTCAAGCAAATATTGTACGTGAGCACAAGTTTGTGTATGGAAATAAAGACGAATGTTTTGGATAAACCTTGCAATGCATGGACTAAGCTAATTAGGACTTTAATTATTGTTAATTGTTTAAATGCTTTATTAGTTAATTAATCTCTCTCAACCCTCAACACTCCTAGTTAAGTGCATTCAGTACAACCACTTCAAGCACGTGTGTTACACTTGGTAATCCCAGTAACGAATAGCGTTTGGTAATCCCAGAAGGTTGCATTAGTTCAGGGTGTGAATGGCAAGTGGGAACAGATACTGATGCTAGGCATTAGAACTTAGTTAGTTAAAGTTAGTTACTTAGTCTCTTCACCCTTTCTCTCATTAGCATAGGTGATAAAACATAAAAGACATAAAAATCACATACCTCAGACTTACTTAACCATACAACTATGACAAATACAAGTAAGTCTGGGAAGACAACAAACGATTAACCTTAAGTGTTCCATAAGGCGTGTAGGCACTGAGTCTATGGAGTTCAACCAGATTGCACATGTAACGCTTGTATTCGTATGGTTGAGTGTAGGGGTACCTCACCACTCATCACTCTCCATAGGCTATTCTCCCTATGAGCTAGTGTATGGAAAATTACCAACTCTTTTCATTTAGTTTGACCTCTATAAACTTTCAACAACTTGTGACCTTAACCTTGACATGAGCCTAGCATAGAAAGAAAGATTGATCAACCTTAACATTTTAGATGAGAACAAATTGGTCACTCTATCCTTAAATGAAGTGCACAAAGTATTCAACAAAAAATGTCATAAACTTAAAATAAGAAAAGTAAAATTTCAACTAAGAGACAAGGACCTTTATAGGAACCCCACACATGCACCTCAAAAGACTAAGTTTCAAAAATTGTGAAAAGGGCCTTATATCATTTATGAAACCTTTCGTTTTGGTTCCATGTTAATCTACAAACCTAAGAGCCCAAATAAGAAACTACTCATCAACATACAACAAGTTAAACTTTTCCATGAGCCCAAGCAAGCTAGTGCTAGTAACACCTCATCAAATAGACAACCTCACTCAATCTTTTGGATCTCATCCTTCCAACTCAGCTGTAGGGGAGACAGCCATCCATGCTAACCAATTAAGTGGCTCCTCAGATTTTATACTTTTCTCATTTACAATTTTTTATTCTACACCTTTTTTTTTTTACACTTTTTGTTTTACACCATTATTTTTACAACATCATTAGTACATTTTATCTTTCTTGGATATTTTATAATTTCTTTTATATTTTACTTTATTTTTGTGTGTGTATTTTTCTTATGTTTTCTAACAAATTGTTTTGTTATTCTTTATTGCCAACAAAACACAATGATGTTGTAACTGTTTGCTAATGGTGGTTTATACTTAATGTTTTTGATTACTAATGTATCATTTTTATGTTTGAATTTTGATGATTGATAACTAATCCATGGTTTTTTTTTCATGGAACAAGTAGTGAGTCCACATCATCTACCCATCCATAACACGCTATGGTCTTCCCTGTTTTGGTAATGTGAAGTTTCCTTCTTTAATAAGAACCTTAATGAACTTGTGATCTTGGTAGTTTCTAAACTTGGAAAAGATTAAATGGAATGATAAGGGTATGACTTCAAGGTGATTCAATGCTCTATGTACTTACCTACTCTCTTGAGTGCCTAAGTATTTTCATGGATTTCTTACCATTTCACTATTGACCAATAACAAGAAGTCAAAGTCTTTACATGGTGTGATTCCCATCTAAAAAATCCATAAAAGCAAAAAATTAAAAAAAAAACAATGGGAATTCAAAGCACACCCCTTAAATAAAATAATGGGCTACAAGGACTGGTTATGGGACTAGAAAGACATGTTACCCATTCCTGAAGGTCCCCTCTAACTAAGGCTCTTTCTCACTTTCCACTTAACTTTTCTTCTTAATAAGGAATGATGATTGATCAATGGGAGCATTCTTATGTCATGAGAGGATGGACTTGTCTTAGAGTATCAATCTGAAGTCACTAAAAATGGTTGGTTTTAATCTAGACTAAGGATGGGCTTTATCAGGGTCATTTAACCACAAAATCCACAAGGGACTTCAAGTGAGCATGATTTGGAACTGCATTCCACCTTCTCTCTCATCCACCATTGCTTCTTGGTCTTCACCTCACTATTGGTTTCCATGCCTTGTCAATGTCTTAGTTTGATATGTTAAAATTGTTAGGTATATTCTTTCGAATTATGTCCTTAACTTTCCATAACCATTAATCAACCACAGGGTCCATAGAATCCTTGGTTTGAGGATATGCAAGGGCAAAAAAAGCATGAGCCTACTATGGGAAAGAGCCACTTGCATTTCTCTTGGTTAGGCTAGTGAAGTTCCTTATCCTTAGGCATTTGTGCAATCAAATCATTTTGCATTCTCCATCGGTTGCATCCAACTATGCACTCCTTAATGGCATTTTTTCAACAAAATTTCATTCTCCAATTTTGTGAAGCATCTAAGCCCTATTCAAGTATTTCATTGTGTTCATGGCTTTTTTGGCTTTCTAAGGATCCTAAATTCATATTAAAACTCCTTCAATCTTTTAAATTTTTAATTATGAAAAATTTTCCACATCAACTCCATCAATGGATGAAATGCGTAAATGAGACCTCGTCAATGGGACTGTGTCAATGCAAGGTAAAAACTCTATAAATACATCTAAACACTTTGCAATTTTTCACATTTGAGCCAAAACAAGAGGGGAGTTTTTGAATTTTTCAAAGCTTAGAACATTTTAAGACCCATAACTTCCAAACTGTTTGTCCGTTTCACTTTTTTCTTCAATCCTGTAGCTACCAAAGGTAAGCTCTTTGTCGTGGGGGCCACAAACCTTAGGTTTTTGATGAAAACTTTTTTGAAATTTGTTTAGCTGTCATAAAGGTTTAGCTAATAAACTAATATTATAACATCAATTTATTAGAGATAAACCCTTCTAATAAGCTCTAGTGACATTATAAATCAAATAACCTTAAAATAATATTAAAATAATCAATATGTCATGGTCATAACTTAGCCTAAGTATAACTACCCAATGAGATAAGGTACTTAAAAGTTATAAGTTACACATTGTATGCTAATCCTTGGTTATGTTGTGACCACAAATGGCACTTAAGGGAAAGCATGTGCAGGAAGGAGGACCATCCCATCCAAGAGACAAACAACCAAGAATAGGAAGGGGCCAAGAACAAGCCTAAGAGTAGGCAGTAGAAATCCACACAACAAGACCTCTTTAGAAGGAGCCCAAAGTGGAATCTATCAGATAGATTCCCAAAGAAGCAACTGTGACTGAACAGTCACACCGAGATGAGGCACCAGGGCCAAGACCAAGCCTTGAGGTTACCTTAATGGATGTCTGCCTTATCAAATCAAATCTAAAGAGATCCAAAAATCTATGCTCCAATAGTTAAACTTTAAACCTTTCTTGAAGTTCACTCCTCTAGAAGTCAAGACGTAATTGCAAAACTCTCCCATGTTGTACACCATCACTTCCAACAAGGAGTCGTACATGGGAAAGACCTTCCTCTCCTGGAACAATAGGTAAGCAAGTTCAATGGTCAAAATCAAGGACATTTCTATGTCCTACTTGATGAAAGTAGTTTCAGAGGCCCTTGGGTTGCTTGAGATTAGGGCCATTATTGCTAAAATTCCAATGCAAGTAGATCCTGATGTCAAGGGATACAATGGTGCTATGGAGTTGACCGTAAGGAGTTTGATGTGCTCACCATGGTGGAATGTGCATAGTTCAAGATTATGGCCTTTCACCTCAATATCACAATGAGGTCAAGAAAAGTCACAACCTTCTCTACTTGTGTGTGTGTAGCTCTAAGCATAAGATTCTTGGTCAACCATCCATAGCTAATCTATCTTGAGATAGAGAACTGATTTAAGGAAAAAAAACATGGAAGGAAGGCACTCCCCTTTCCGTGCCTTATTAGAAAATCATGCAAGATGGAAGGCATAACATGCTACACAAATGACAATGTTTGACATCCTCCAACTACCTCTTTGGTAGAAATGATGGACAAGGTGCCTAGGAAGGTGATCCAAGAAGAGGAGCAACAACAACCACCTCCACCACCTACTCATGAAACAACACTGAAAACTCACCTTGCCATTGAGTGCATGCAAAAACTTTGAGAGAAACTCTTACAATAGTAGAAATAGCAAGAAAGAATGAGTGATAGTCATCCATGTACAAACCAACAATGAGCCACCTCAACAAAGTGGCTTGAACCATCAATTAGATGGAAGGTGGGATGGTAATTGTCTTAGCCTAAAGAATGCATGTACCTGTAAGGTCAAATCAAAATGCTCAAGAGGTAATAGTGTCCCTCTCGCAACAACAGTGATTCCTAAACATATCTAGGAATGTTGCTACCTTTTTGGTGTGTTTGGAGAAGAGTGAGGGAACAACTATCCTAGTGATGCAGCACCATGGGTAGGAGATAGTAGCTGAAGTGATTACTGACAAGGTGGTCAAAGCACTTAATACACCTACAACATCTATACTAGATGTTTCTACACTCAAAGATGTATAGACGTCCATAGGAACTATTACTGGTCAATTAAGTGTAGCCCAGCATAAAGAATTGCTAGAGTAATTGGTAGGAACTAGGCAATTGATTCCAAATGTCTTTGACCTTCTAGATGCCATCATTGCAACCTAGCCAGATATGCTAGAAGCAAGGGGAAAATTCATAATAATGGAGGGGCAACTTGAAATACCCAGGGCTGAAAACTAATGCTTGGCTGTGGAAGTTGCCAATATGAGAGCCTACCTTACTGATCCCATTTTTTTCAACCAAGTTATCATAAGAGATAAATATTTTTAACAACCTCAAAAGACACCCAAAGAGGTTGAGGATGCCAAGGAGATGATGATTTTTGACTTGGCCAATGCCATAACACATAACATTCAAAAGGACTTAGTTTAGATGCACCGTGAGAACAAGATCTTGACCACAAAAAACCATCACCTACAGAATGTTGATGCATAGAAGCAGTAGATGTTAGAATTTATCCATCAATAGTAAGAGTAGCTAACCAGGGTGAGAACAAAACTAAGGAGATTAGAAACAACAAATAGAAACCTCTCTATGGAGGAAGTCCATGTCTTGCGTAAAAAATTTGTAATTGAGATTGCCTCTTGGAAGAATGAGGCTCTGAAGTTTGAAAGAGTGAAGAACCACTATCAGGACCAAGTGGGATTGCAAAAATAAATCAACTAGAAGGAAATCCAATTAGTAAAGGTAAAAATCAATGAGGCCCTCCAATAGCTCAAGGAAGGAGACGATGTTTGGCATGGGTTGCACGCATATAACTAAGCTAAAATCCACTTGAAAGAGCTACAAATTAAGGAGATGAATGAATACATGAAGCTTGTCAATCTTCGTTATGCAAACCTAGCAATGCTAACTATCTGAAGTTCATGGTTAGAGTTGGAGAAATAAGTGGCCAACTCATACTTATTGTATGAGGTAGAGTTCAAGCATCATAAGGAGACCAAGCTGAAGCTTGAGATAGCAAACATGGAACTCAAGGTTCTCAAGGCGAGGTTCATCAATGAAAGATCAACTGTTAAGAACCTAGCCAAAAGGATGAATGATTGCCAAGGGTTGCAAAATGCACTTAGAGCATTCAACATCAAATGTAAACAGTTCATTTCTTGGTTCGTAAATGTGAAGGAGCTATTCCCTGTAATGCCTTATCCATGGAATATTCCCATTTCAACCCACATTAATGAAGCTGCGTGGACCGTGAATGATCCTTGGAGTAAGAAGAAGAAGATGAAGGTACTACTGGGTGCCTTCTATCTTCTACTAGAAGTTGTAGCTACCATTAGAAAACCACAATCATCATGTGCACCTGAAGCAAGAGAAGGTCCTTCAAAGCCTTAGGAGCCTTCATTGCCAAGGACCATTTGAACTTATTCCTTATCTTCACATGATTTGAGAAGTTATGTTTGTTAGTTTTGTCCTAGTGTTCAATTTTGTTGTCTTGAACACCAAAATTTTATAATGATTGTAACATCATACACTTGGGCACTCAGTTTTTGTTGTGTTTGTTTGTGTGTCTACAGTTAGTCAATCATTCCATACCTTCCCAAATTTTGTAAGAAATTCAAGGACAAGTTTTCATTTAGTTGTGGGGGTATGATGAATTAGTCATTAGGCCACATCAACAGGATCTCGTCGACGCGACCCCATTGACAGGATCTCATCAATGTGATCCCATCGACATAGGGTTTGACCCATTGATGTGTGCCCATCGACAAGGTATTTTTTTTCTACCTATAATGTGCACCTACTTGCCACATTTATGGCATTCTTTTTATAGTTATAGCAAAGCGCTTGTAATTTTTTCTCTCAAAAGTTAGAATATTTTCTGAGTGCCCATAGTAGAAGTTAAAAGAGTGTACAATTCTTTATTCAAGCACTGATGTATTTGAGCATCTTAGTGTAAATGGCAATAAAGACAAGCTTTCTTGATCAAACCTTGCAACAGTTGGACCAGATTAATTGTTTACTTAAGCATTTAATATTCAAGCAATTCACTTTGATGTTTTTAATTAATTAATTAATGTCAATTAAATAGTAGGTATAAGTATGACCACTTCAAGCATATGTTTAACACTTGGTAATCCCAATGATGCTTAATGTTTGGTAACCCAGTAGCGCGATACGTGTTCAAGAAGTGTACATCAAGTGGGAATAGACACTTATGATTAGTTAAGTGATAACTAGTTATTAGATTAGTTAAATATTAAATTACTTTATTCTTCATTCTTTATTCTTGATCGTTAGGTGACTTGAACCATAAAAGATAAAAATGATAAAAATCATATGCCTTAGTTACACTTAACCATACACTTGTGCTTCACAAGTGGAATTGAGAAGACAATGATTGCAACGATTAGTTTCACCTTCTAGAACCAGTGTACCTAAAAACCTAAATTCTTTGGAATTTGATCAAATTGTTGAGTGAACACTGGTGATTTGTATGGTTGGGCATAGGGTATACTTGTTACTCATCATTAAGTAAAAGGTTTTAACATAGATGTGATCAAATGTAAGGTAAGAGACAATTTTATTCACATTTTATTAAATCTAATAAACTAGATGCAAAAACTCACCATCTCTTTGTTGCTATTTTAATCAAGTATTGATATGCTATTAGCAAACTACACTTAAGTTCTCATCATCTTAAAATTAAAAGTGAAAGATAGATTCAACTTCCCCAAGAAGAGCAAATTTGAGCCCTTGAAGATGAGTTATATGTGTTTTTTCTTATGCTATGACTACACGTTTGAGACATCATTATAATGTTATAGCAAAAAACTTGTATGATTTGTTTTTGCTACTCCCATTAGTGGTTGGTCAATTTATAGAGTCTATCTTTATTTTTTATAAAAATCTAATATATATCCAACATATGCTATGGGTCTTTAGATGTACTAAACCTTCAATTTTAATGTCATTGAAAGAAAATTTGTCTCCAATGTTATGTGTTACATTTTCTCTCTTTTTCTATTATAAAATTTAGAGTAGAAATTCAATATAGAATTTTAACTTTCTACCTTATCATGAAATAAGCAATAAATAAAATATCAATCATTGAAAGTTAATCCAAAATATATGATGATATACCATATTATATTTGATCCAATTTCGTAAGTGAATGGTGGTTCCCTATTTGAGTTCTCGGGAAAGGGGAGGCTACATATAATATGTATATCATCACATATTCTTGTTTGTATTGATCCAATTTTGTCATATATACTTTTCAGCAGCATATGAATAATAAGTATGTATATATTCTATGAATGATTTAGAGGTTCAAAAGAATGATTTGAAACTGAAGCAGCCATTGGTGAACCGTGAAATCAGAAACAGCATTGAAAAAGCAGAGATCAGAAACAGAAAAAGGAAAATTTTTGTGAAGAAAATACGATTGGATTAAGTTATTAGAAAAAGGACAACAAAAAGTATCCTATAAAAGAAATTAAAAGAAAGAAAAATAAATTTTTTGTTAACAAGGATACAGTTTTGTTGAAATGATATCAAAAATTTTGGTTCAGATAACAAATGATTGGAATTGAAGATGGAATTGAAGGAGATCTTACTCTTTTAATTAAGTCTGTCCTGCTACTAAGTCATCAGTTCTAAACTAAATCAAATAATGTTTTAAACAAACTTTTATTTATCTAATTTAAAAAGGATCCAATTATTAAAATCCAAAAAAAGATGACGCCTCAATGTTTACAGGGCACCGATTGGGTCACTGGTAACTGGATAAACACGGGAGTTCATGTGAAGTGGGAAGCACTTGCAGAGTTTCTACACGGTTTCACAATTCACACAAACTGAAAGGATATTAATATATCTGACTCTGTTTTCCTTTAAGTTTCAAATTCACCATAACTGTCAACAAGTTCGGGGCCTTCAAGGTCATCAGCGAAGTTTCAGCCTCCATTAATCACCAATCAAAAGAGTATTGATAAGTGTAGTTTACAAACGTTTTGAAGCTGAACGTTGATATCTATTGTGCTGTTTGCCTCCTTCTCATGTATCCCTTTTCTGTGATGTGAATTATTTTCATTACAGACAATTTATGAAACTGGAAATAGTTTCATTGCACCCATAGAAGATTTAACCATCTATGAAAAATTTAGCTTCAATTCTTTCCTTGCAAAATTCCTGTGTATATATTTCAATATCTTAATTTCTGTATCATAGTGTAATAATAATATTACTTTTTAGTTTTCCTGTTAACCTTGATTTAATCATTGGAGATTAGGCTTACAATTATGAAATTACATTGAAGATTAACGGGAGCCTAGTAACATGTAATAGTGTCTTAATTTGCAAAAAGGGCCCATTGTTCAAGTTTACATATGCTACAAGGCATGGTTTCTGCATTTTGCAATGTATAGGCACTGTATCGAAACACTTAAATTTTGAGGATGCCAGAACCAACTATGACTTGTAAACAAGAAATTGCATGATGTGATGAACTAAGCAATGCTTGACTCAACTACACCAAATGCATTTGTGAGCAATATCAATAGTAATGCAATATTAGTAAATTTGGGAAAAAATAAAAAAACACATGATAGCCCCAAATATAGTCAGCTAAAATCAAGCACTTTAATGTAAACATTACCGACATAAACTGAAGTAAAATGTTATTCCAGTTCAATAACAAATCGCATATAATGGTCCGTACCAAAATTTGCAAGTTATTTGAGAACCCGCCCAGGTTAGACATTATCAAAGTGCGGATATTTCATATTTCATACTCTCTCCAGTGTTTTCTTACACGGTAATTTCTTCACCGAGCAAGTAAGCCTGCAGTTTATGAAAGCCTATTTCATGCAGCACAACAATTACCTCGGCTCAATATCAGAAATTGAAGCAGTTGCATTTGTGAAATGTTGGGTAGTTGAATATTCTGATGTAGACCGTTGAGTTCTTTCAACATTCAGGTTGAGAATCACAAATGCAGGTTGTGTTGGAATTGATAGAGTGATTGAGGCACTTGAAAGCATGAGTAGTAATGTTGACATTGGAGGTCTCAAAGATGGATCAGCTTGTGTACCTAAAAGTGCAATGTGAATGCACCTTATGACCTCTTCCATACTACCTGTTGCCTTTACAGGCTCATCAACCATCATTGAAATCTTCCCTTTTTGGTATAGATTCCATGCTTGATGAAATTAGGGCAAAGCCATGCCAATTAAAAACGTGAAAGATATTCCTCTGGATTTTTGTCACTTGAAAACATTTGAAGGAAAGAAATAACCATGAGTTAAACAACCTACCCATCCTAAAAGGCTTCACTCATTTCAGTGTCAAATTCACTGTTTCTTATTCCGGTTACGATTTCTACAACAGGAACACCAAAGCTGTATACATCTGATTTGCTTGATAATTGACCTTACATTGCATACTCTGGAGCCATGTATCCACTGATGAAATAGAAATTTTCTTAAATTTGAAACTGAATGATGTAATATAGCCATCAATCTACTGGATCCTTTAAAATTACTTACTAGGTTCCAGCAACTTTCGTTGACTTTGATCTTCTTGAAAGAGCCTTACTAACCCAAAATCTGCAAGCTTGGCATCAAAATTCTCATCCAATAAAATATTATTTGCTTTGATATCTCTGTGGATAATTCTTAGTTTTCTGTCATGTAAATACTTAAGCCCTTTAGCTATCCCTAAGATTATGTTGTATCGTTTCTCCCAATTTAGAAACTTTGCTTTTTGGGGATCTGTATTAAACGTTACAATAAATGCCAGAAAAAGTAAGAAACTGTTATTAGTGAACTTTCAAATTTAAAAATTTTAAAAATTATGCCATGTGTTTTAGAGCTTGAAGAATATTGAAAAATTACCGAAAAGAATCTTGTCCAAACTCCCATTTGGTAAGAACTCATACACTAGGATCATGTGAAAGCCTTCCGTGCAGCAACCAACCAAGTTTATCAGGTTCCGATGTTGAATTTTGGCAAGGAGATTTATTTCATTCAGGAATTCTTGTTTTCCGCCAGTCGATTACAAGAATAGTCTGTTTGCAGCTACTACTTTTCCATTAAGCAGGGTTGCCTGTGAGTAAATATTTCCAATGAATTTCATTGTCTGTTAAAAATATAGTCACCGGATGCGTATACTATATCATGGGCTCAAAATAAATTGTAAACCACAAAAAATGGAAAATTAAATTTAGATGACCTGGTAAACTGCACCAAATCCTCCCTCTTCAACTTTAAGGTTTTCATCAAAATTATTGGTTGCAGCCTTCAAAGTCTCCATGTCAAACATAGTCATTTCATACCCATTTTCCAAATTATCCTGTCTCCTTCATGGCCCCTGTTTCAAGAGCTAGTCTTCTCCTGCTCCTGTATGCTAAAAATCCACAGCCCAGCAAAAGCAAAACTACTAACAGAGATCCAACCGTGGCCAATATAATCACTGCCAACTTAGAAAGGTGTTTGTCTGCCAATGAGCAGGTTACAAAACTCAACATCTATTCTATGAAATCGTGGAATAAGTTGGGCTGACAGAGAGTATGGAATCATAATAGCTATACTTACTTGAACCATCTTGAACCATCGGAGCCAAGAGCTGGGGCTGGAAGCTGTGGGGTTTGGACCGGTGGGGGTGGAGCATGTAAAGGGGCAGGCGGAGGAGGATTTGCAGTGAAGAAAGGGTAGATGTCATACCTAATCAAACAGCTACCTGTCAGGGTTCTGCCTCCTTGTTTTTCCTTTACATTAATCTGCAGCACACTTAAGGCAATGTCGAGACAAGTTCCACAATCCTTTGCCGAGATGTCCCTCCAGCACTGCACCAAACCATAGATTGTGGTGTGTTCCGAGACATTAGATCCAAAGGCATAATTAGGGCTCGATCGTTCCAGAGCTTTTGCGATGAGATTATTGAGCAACTGGTCAGCTGCCTTATCAAACACAGCACCATCATCTGGGGCTTCGTTTACATTCCAGCTATACCAAACAAATGTTGAGTTAAGCACGCCAGTAAAATTGGAGTGGTCAAAGCGGAGGAAGCAATCATCGAACCAGGCCATTGCGGCAGTAGCGTTGGGGCAACTTGCAGGAGTGGAAATGACAGCATCCCGTGCACATTCATTGCACTGACTCGAAGCCCATAAATTGCTGTTGTCGCTGAAGAATTTTGGCCGGCTGCTCCGGTAGCAGCAGGAGCATACGAAGTTTTGTATGCTGCAGGCTGCGACGATGAATCTCGCAACTCACCCAAAACCGTCTGTAGATTTTTCTCTGTCAAGCTACCTTTGGTGTAATTTCTTTGATAGTCGCAGCTGACATATGTAGGATCTGCTGCCCCATAATTTGCGAGAAAAGCAAAGACAAGGCAAAATGCCAGAGAGATTGCAGAGTTTGTGCTCATGGTGGTGGAGTGTATGAATACATACGAGTTCAGGGTATATCATATAACCAGTTAACATTTCAAGAACGAATGGCACGTGAGGGTCAAGTTCAAGAGGGTTCAACAAGTTCTCCGTCCAGTGGCTGAGAAAAACTTGTAATTTTCTTGAATCCAAATACCACCAGAGTCTTGACTTGTCAAACCTGATATTTGTCTGCTTTTAACCGAGAAATACGGCAAGTAATATAAAAATTAAAAAGCCTAGATAAAAATTTAAAAATAATGTATGGTGGCGTTGGTGGGGTCGGTGTATTAGAACTTGTAAGATATTGGTAATTCAAGATTTATAGAAATTTATAATTTAATGTTATCTAATAAAATCAAACTTGTGACTTAGGATCACTAAGCCAAGACCTTTAGTACTAGAATAACACCTTATTATTCCTCAGCAAATAGTGACTAAACACCAACCCTGAACATACCAAATACCACCACTAGAGATAGATGATGTTTTAGATGACTGTCCTAACAACTACATGGTTACCATGTTTTTAGAAAGGTCCCTAAATTTTTTCAGAAACCCAAAATGTATAAGCTGTTTTTGAAGTAGTTTGTAATCTTTTCATTTTTCCCTCGAATTTCTCTTTTTGCCATAAACACGATGCAAGAGGTTCTAGGTGGTAGATTTGCACTTTGCAGCCACCAGCTGTAGGAGCTACTTCCTCCTAATTTGCAATGAAAGCAACTCAAATGTGAAGGATTGCATAGCGTTTGCTCATGATGAAGTCTGTGAATAGCTGGTTCAGGTTACACAGACATGGTTACTGAGGGAATGATGAATAACAAAGATGTGATATTCTATGAATGATTTAAAAATTTTAGTTTCACCAACAGATTTTGAAACTAAAGCAGCCACGGGGAACAGTGAAATCAGAGACATCAATGAGAAAACAAAGAAACTAGAAACAGACAACGGACTATTTTTTTAACAACAATACAATTGCACTAAGTAAAAGTAATTAGAAAAAAGTTAACAAAAGGTATCCTGTACAAGAATTTTAAAAGAAGAAAATAAAGCTTTTTTTTTTGGTTAAGGGTACAGTTTTGTTGAAATGATTGTAAGAATTTTAGTTTGCATAACAAACGGTCGGAATTGAACTAGACTTTAACTCGTTTTAAATGTGTTACCACCAAGTCACTGGTTGTGGAATAAATCCAACAATTTTTTAAAATAAAGTCTTATTTACCTCGTTGAAAAGGGTCCACTTATTTGAAAAAGGTCGAAAAGATGCGGCCTTGCTGTTATTGTAACAGGACAATCAAACACTGGAGTGAAGGGGACTGCGCTTTCAAACTTTTCCATGAAAGGTGGAAAGCACTTACGCGGTTTCTGCAAGATGTGACGTCAAGAAATATCATAAAATTTGATGGCAAGATTTTTGTTTGTCATAATGGTCCGCATGAGATTTAAGAATAAACATACATGTGTTTGATTTTTTGACCTTAAACGCTGCACAGATGCCAAAGACAAGTTCAGCAGTCACCAGAAATTTGTGTTTACATGTACGTCATCCACACAAAAATTTAGGCTGTTCACTATGGTCGCTTCAGCTGTGCAGCAGAAACATGCTAAAAATATAATTTATAATATTTATTTGTTTTTTTCATAGGTTTTTAATTTGGTAGAAATCACCGATTCAACGATTCGCCCCTAAAGTAAAGTAAAAATTTTGCATGCAGGACTTTTATAATAAACCTTATTTTAAAAAAATCAATAGATTTAAGTATCACTTTTGCAACTTTTGAATATAATTCAGCCTGACTCATAAATTTATTCCGACGCTACATATTTTTGAATGAAGAGCCTCTTTATTCGTTGAATAGCAATATTTTAATTGCCACAACTGCACTTTGAAAAGAAAAAAATAATATCTGAGGACTTGTGACAGGAACGTTTGTTGTAAGAGCCAAAGATGCATTAATAACGGAGATTTGAAAAATGGAATAACGATCACAAACCTCCTAAGATACACTAAGGTGATTGATTTCTCATTAAATTTAAGCAGCCAGGACATCGGTTTCATTTCATCCTGATCTGATCGTTAACGTGTTATATTGGACTGTGCGCTTGGTTGAGTGTTTTTGTTTACCAGCGTATACCATAAGGGAAAGTTGAAGTTGATCTGAACGAACAGTCTTCTATACAGGATTGAATAATGCTTAGCGTTCGTGAAAGGAAACCAATAAAATTCAATGTCGTGTAAACTACTCTTCGGGGTCTGTTGATGGACCTTTCCTATGCGTTATTGGAATCAATTCCGTTCGTTATTTTGAATTACATTTCCATGCACTTTTTACCTATAAGATACATTTATGTCTATATTTTACCGGTAGAGTCTCACAAAATAGGTATATAGATAGAAGCAATGATATTAAACTAGTTAACATATTTTACTTTTAAATTTTCATTTTAATATTTCAAGAGCAGGATTTATTTATAAATAGATGTTTTATTTATCAAGTTTCTTTGCTATTCTTGAAAATTTCAAAGTGGTGTGGAACACAATTGCATGGTTTTACAATATTAATCATAACACATCAATTAATCAATCTTAATATACCGAGATCATAGGTCATCATGCAATATTTTTATCAAGATTCAGACACTTTTATGCAAAGGTTGTTTTATTTATCAAGCTTCCTTTGCATTGTATGGTGACAATACCTAAGGGCAACAAAATGGGAAAACCCCTATCATGGTCCTTAATGTACCTCATGAGACAGAAAATGAAGAGGTTTCTTCATTAGAACAAGTTATGGTAGGCGACCCTAACGCACATAACACTCGCTACCGTAAACTTAGTGACATTATAAACACCACACAGCAACAAACTAGGAATAATTCCTATACACCTTCAAACAGAAGAGTTCCTAGTCAAAACAATGCAAACAATCAATCCTAGTCATCCCAAGTAAATGCCCCACAACGACCAAACCCCCTTTCTATACTTAGAAGAGCCCCATCTCAACAAGAAACCAAGGATGAACACAGGAATTATGATTTGGTTGAGGACCTAAAAAGAGTTAAAGCCAACATTTCGATGTATGACCTCCTACACTTCAATGAAATGAAAGAAGTGATTCGGGATATGGTTCATACACTTGAAGCCCAAAGAGAATTCCCAATCCCCAAAAGGCAAGTTCACTTCACGGAAAATCCTAACACACTATCAGTACAAAACGTGAATAATTCCATGTCTAGCAAGAAGGACCACCCCCCTTTCCTAACCACTCTGATTATTTTAGGAAAGAATGTCCACAACTGTTTAATCGATTCTGGTGCAACTCTTAGTGTCATGCCTCTTGACATTTGTAATTCCTTAGGAGCACAAATGATACCATAAACAAAAAGTGTGATTCAACTCGATGGATCTAATGTACCTGTGGTAGGATTATTAAAAGGAGCAAAGGTACAACTTTAGCAATACCCTACATTTACATGTTATACAGATATCCTAATAGTTGACATGATGTCCACCTATGGGATGCTCTTATCTAGGACTTTTGGAGCTAAGTTTGGGGGCTTCTTTAGGTCAGATTTCTTGGAATTATTTATCTTTGTCAAAGGAAAATCTGAGTATATGATTATACCTAGGGAACCCTTTTATAAGCAAGTGGTAACAACTTTCGATCAACAAACTACATCTCAAGGAAATCAAAACAACGATCATTTTGTTGGAGTGGTTGAACTAGGACTTGGTGAATATTTCTTAAATGATGATATAGATGAGGCTCCATGCATAAACCCTTTTGCATACACATTGATGAGTGGCGAGGTACCCCCTACACTCAACCATATGAATACAAGCGTTTCATGCACGATCTAGTCGAACTAGTTGTAGTATCTTGACAGTTACTCGTAGATCGCAGTTCATTGTCTTCCCACTTGGACTAGTATTAGCTTTGTCACGTATGGTTTAGTCTAGAGTGAGGTGTATGATGTGTTCCTACACTAATGCTACTCCTAGGGATGATGGGCAATAATATCAACTAAACTAGGAGAGCGAGAGTGAGAGAGAATCTAAACTAGCCTAAGTGCGATGAGCATCCGTTCCTTAATCATCCGTACACATCTTGGATCTCATGCACGACTACCACTAGGATTACCAAGCGCATGGCCTAGGTACACTACTAGGTTACCAAGTAGTCACACTTAAATGCTCATGATTAAGTCATACTCATTCCGCGTTACTAGGAGATAAGGGTAGAGAGATACTAACTAAGGAAGCAATAAATAACAATAACAATTAAATAATTAAGCTAAGTGGATGCTGCAATGATGAAGTAATCTCGATCTTTATTGTCAGTCATGTGCGTGTCCAAGTATGTCACACTCGAATAAGGATGCCGTACAATTATAAACATCACACTGCGGGCATGCACTAGGAGAAAGGGTTGAGAGAAAAAATTGACAAAAAGTCCCTACCTTAGTACTAAAACTACTTTCTTACCAAATCTACCTACCTCTTATTTATAGATTAGGAGATAGGTTGTGATATGGCATACGCGATATTGCGTCTAGGCTGTGATATCGCGTATGCGATATCATGGGTGCGATATCACGACCAACAATTCATGACTCATCATACCCCCACGATTGAATGAAAACTTGTCCTCGAGTTAAAGTGAGAACAAGCTCTATTGATTACATAGTGGATAGGTATGGGATTATTGACTGACTAGAAAGGATTCATGCTGCAGTGTGGAATTAGAACAACATTGAGACATAACACGAAGAACGCAAAAGAAAATCCTATAGCTACAAAATTGGGTGGAACTCATGTAGTTCTTAGTGGTGGTGGCTCCTCCATGGGTGCCTTTCCCTTGTCTTGTGCTCCAGGTCTTTGGATTTGATGGCATCGAAGTATGGCCTAGAGTTTCTCCTCTTCAGTTTGGGGATCCTGTGTTATCCATGCTAATGTTTCGATGTTTGATGGAGTTGGCACCTCCCATGGGCATGGTAGTTGCGGAAACATTTTATTTGCTTTGACATACCAAGCCGCAAACACCTGTCATTCCTCCTTGTAGCTTTGGCTTTATCTCTGTATTCTTGAAAATCTGTGAGCCATCAAGCCAAGTCTGTTGTGACACCTTTCTATCCCTAGTAGGTTACTTTAACCACCTCGAGTTCAAAATTTGCAACCTCCAATTTTTGCAATGTTTTCTTGTGTTTTGCAAATTCTGTTTCATATTTGACGTAGGTGGTGGCTACCTGTTGCTCGAGCTCTGTTCTCGGGCACCCTATTGTTAACATGGCAAGGTTGGCATACTACAAGTTTGCCAACTCCATGTACTCTGTAAGGTCCTGGATCTGTAGGTCCCAGCTCTTAACTTCTGCCTAGTGGGAAAATGTGTATGTGTCCAATATGGCTTGGCAGTCAGTGTGCTAAGCACTGAGAGCATTGATGTGGGCCTTGGCCATATGGATCTCCTTCTTGATGATTTGTTTATACATCCCCACCTGGTCCTAGAAATGCTCCTTCAGTTTCTCATGTCGTTTAGCCTCATTCTGCCACATGCTTATTTCAATGGTCATCTTTTGACGGATGATGCGTACCTCCTCCATTGAGAGGGTTCGATTTTCCCTAGCTAAACAGTTCATGTCTTGGTTGACCCTGATTAGTTATTCTCGCAATTTCTGAAAATGTTCTTCGAGAACATTCTTTTGTTTCTCCACAAAGGTCTACCGAAGGTTGTCAGCAACAAGTTGTTTGTTCCTCTTATAAGGTTTTGAGTGCCTTGGTGTGCGCATAAGTTTGCGCTTGTGCCGTAGAGGCATCTCAAATAGCCTTCTCTTTATCTTCTGCCACCCTTTTATTCTCTGTCAACAGTTTAGTAAGTTGCTCAGTTTTGAAAGTGTTTAGTTGGTCTGCAGGAATGAATTGAGAAGGATCCTGCTATGCTGCTTGCAAGGTTACGAGCCTTTCTTACAATCTTTGCACTTCTGCTTTAGCATGCTTGGTCCTCATCTCCATCAAGACCAGCTTCCCTTTTGTGGAAATGAGGTTTGACTGTATTGCTGTAACATCCTGTGGGATTTCAAACAAGGACTTCATTACCTATCCTATTTGTAGCAATTGGTCAAGTACATCCTCATGTTCTGCAGGAGTCATTGAGGTATCAACTAGAGTTTGAGCATCCTATGCTCCTGTAAGATCTGTTGGTGGCACAACAGGCACATTGAATGATTCNAGGATGCAGCATTCCCTAAAATCTGTAGTGACCAAGCGCTCTCTTCTCCTCCTATCTGAATGGACACTTCACCCCATGTGTGATCTATAGAAATTTTATGCTGTACAGCATCGTCGATGATGCGAAAGAAATTTGTGTCATCACGACTTCCCCAACTGATCATCTCAGCGATGGCCCTGAGATGGCTCATCGATGGTTTGTAATCTTGTGGTGGTGGCGATGGTTGATCCTGCTAGCCCATGCTAGGCCCTGCTTCTTGTTGTTGGTTGGGTCCTGTGTTTAGAAGTTGGCTAGGTCCTGCAAGTTGAGTTGCAGTTGGCCCTGCCTTCTGTTCTTTTTCTTGTTTCGGCCCCAATGTCTCACTAGTGATTTTCCTTGCAGCTGGTGGCTTTAGCAGTTTGGCATACGAAGCATTTTGGGCTTTTCGGAGGACATCATTGGTGTATCCTTTGATACTAGCATGTCTACATAGCTTTCTAATAAGACAAGGGAAGGGAAACGCAAACTTCCCTGTATTCTGTTCTTCAAACCGTCTCAGGATCTCCGTAAAATATAGATGAGGCAGGTTAGCATTAACCTTTCCCATCAACACTGCACATCCTCTTGCCACATATGTTGAAATTATTTTTAAACCTTTTGTGGGGAATATGTGATAAGTTCCTATTTTCAAATAAATCCTCTCTTCCATCGTCAACTCCCCAAACATTTTATCTTCCTTACCGTACACCCTTTCTAACCAAACTCATCGAGCATCAGGGTTTGAGTGGGTAGACAACTGAGAAACCTTTGGCCCTGTATTCGGAAGGTTTAATACTTCTAAAATGGCTTGAATAGAGAAATCAACAATTACACCACAAACATTAACCATGGTACCTTGTTCTTTGTTGTGCCAAAATTGGTATGTTTCCCCTAAGTACCAGGCACCACTTTCGGAGAGGGTAGGCCATAATGGGGACCCTTTGAGGTGATCTCTAATAGCCTCTAGAGAAAATTCTACAAAAGGTCCAAATTGTAATTCCACAAGCACTACAGTAAATATGGACCTTTCATGGATGGCCTGAACACAATCCTGGGGCAACATGAGATGTCATCCCTGTTTAGACGTTGTAGCAGCTCCTCCTTTCGCCTACCTTGATTGTACAGTGGCAAGGTCTTCTTGATGGATACTAAATGATTGTTCCTCCTGCTCTACATGTTGTTTAGCAGGAACTTGTCCTTCACCTCTCCTAGGTCACTTAATCCCACCTTAAGCAGGACCTTCTTATTGTCTGCGTTTCGGGGCCATCTACAATCACATGGGGCCAATCGTTAGTAAGGTTGTTACCAAAGTTAGGTTATACCTTACTACTTGCCTTAATGAATTTTCTTTATCTCCATGTGACGTTATTTATTAGAATAAAATTTCCTGAAAGATTATAATATTGAATCCTCTCTGTTTAGGTGGTTTCCAAATCTAGCTTCTTAGTATAACTAAGGAGATGAAATTGTTTTTGGCGCATTTATCCTTAATTTTATAATTAATTACCCTTAATAATGTCCTTCAGGCGATGAAGAATTTCAAAACATTTATGCACTATTTGGCATGTGCCTCTCCTCCACGACTAAGTTGAACACTCTAGGTTCAAGTAGGTTCAAACGGAATGAAAATCGAAGGATCAACGAGCAAGTTATGGATATGAAAG
>MNCI01006449.1:307469-344260 GCA_015680685.1 Gnetum montanum
TATGGTTGAGCATAGGGATACCTCGCCGCTCATCATTAGCATCGTTGCTAGGGACTTAGTTGTTTGTGCGCTAATTAGAACTTAGGAAATCATTCACATCGTTGGAACGAACCCTTAGGGTTGGTTGAGAAAATAATAAATAAGAATACATTGAACACTGAACATAAAAGTATGTCTTCTTCTTCGTATGAAAGTGGCCTACCGCCTAGGTCTGAAATAGAAAAAAATTGACGGTGTAATACACATGACGTTGATCCGCTAGTCCCTCAACAAGTTCGAGTGGTATATATTCATCCTGATGAGTATATACCAAACTTCAGCTTTATCCTCCATCAAGATGAACAACTGCGTTGGTGAGACCTAGAAGGTAACATAATGTTACCTCCCAACTGTTCAGTCCCAAGCATGCTTCTTCATGCTCTCACATGAATTAGCATGCCACACTTACATGCAGAATACATTGTGCAAGACCATGACTCGAGAGAATACCATCCCATGGAGGCACAATGTCAAAGGGATTTGCAACAGGAGAGACATCATAAGTCTTTGAAGGGTAAGTCGTTGCAGGATGTCCCACATGTCTTAAGTGAAAATGGGGGTGGTGAACTTGCCCCAGGTAGTCGCTCACACAATGATGTTCCTCCCCTTGACTTTGGCCAAGGGGTTGTGTATTAGAACCTTCATTCCACTATTTATAACCCAGGTTTTGATACCCACAGGCACAAAGGGTTTGAAAAAGGGACATGAACACATGATAAAGATAGACATTCTGATCGTAATCGTGATTGAGGCCGATATCGCCTAAGAGAAGGTGGCAGAAACCATCATGGTGATAGTTCTCCTTCTTCTTCACCTTCATCATCTCCTTCATCCTCTCCTTCAGTGTCTAGATATAGTCATAAAGAAAAAGACCATGGGGATAAAGGTAAGCAAAGTGGAAGTCATAGACAAAATAGCCAGGAAAGGGGACGAGGGAACTCTAGAGAGTCACAACATAGAAGAAGGGAGAGTAGGGAACAATGTAGGCATCATAGACACCATGGACGAGATGATCATGATGAACCCATACTCGCTACTCGAGGTATGTTGGACATAACTAAGGCTATTAGAATTCCAACAAGGCACCAAAAAGATGGTATTATCAAGAGATTATATATGAACAATATCCCACGATTTGAAGGGGGATACAACATTGATCCTCAGAATCACTTACAAGCATTCCATGATGTGTGTTCCTTACGAAATATAGAGAATGAATGGAAAAAACTTAAGTTGTTTCCATAGGCACTAGTTAAAGAAGTGAAAAGCTAGTACCAGTCTTTAGAACGAGAATCCATTCGTAGGTGGAGTACTATGTTAGAACTATTTAATGACAAGTACCAAACATACTCCCGAGTGTTTAACTTGTGAAAGCAAATCCAAGGCTGGAAACAAGGAGGACATGAACCCTTGGATGTTGTCATGGGCTGATATTATGCACTGTTAGACCATTGTCTTGGCCATGTGATGAAGTGTCAATAGTCGATGCGTTTACTAGGCCGCGTATACGGGACCCTGTATACCCAACCGCATCGACGCGACCCCGTATATGCGGCCCTGTCGATGCATCCTTCCATGCGTCGACATGGCCCCATTTATGCGGAGCCTATTCCGGCCTATAAATAAGAGGGCTCCCACCTCTCTTAGGTACCTTTTTTTCAATTGTAGCGAAGCTCTTGTAGTTTGTTTCCGTGAGAGTTAGAATATTTTCCAAGTGCCCGCAGTAGGTGTAAGAAAGGTGTCTGGCTCTTTATTCATGTGCCGATGTACCTGAGCCCATTGGCATGAATGGCAATAAAGACGAGCTTTTCAATCATTCCTTGCAGCAATTGGACTTAGTTATTTAATGCATTTAATAATTTAAATATTTCTATGCTTTAATAGTTCTTAAGTTTATATTGTTATTATTTTAATTGCTATCGCTTGTTTATAGTTCGTAGGAGCCATAAGTACGACCACCTCAAACATAAACCCAATGCTTGGCAACCCAGTGACACTTAACGTCTGGTAACCCAGTAGCGGTTAGGGGATGCTTAGGATGTGCATAGAAGATGGGATTAGATACTTATGCTAGGAATAGTTAAGATATAGATTAGGATAATTATAGATTAGATAATATTTCATTCCTTACTTTCCATACCTTAATTAGACGCCAAAAGATAAATTAAAAAGCTATAAAAATTAGTTGCCTCAATCTTACTTAACCATCGCCACTAGAACACCACAAGTGAGGTTGGGAAGACAATGACTATTCTAACCAAGAGTTTGCTGGTTAAGGTCTAGTGTATGCGAAGTGCTTACAGTCTACGGAATTCAATCAAGTTGCGTGTGAACGCCTGTGATTCGCATGGTTGGGCATAAGGGTACCTAGCCACTCATGATTGGTGCTATTGCTAGGGACTATTATTCTTACATGTGCCAATTAACCTAAGGAAACTTATTATTCATGTTTTTGGAATGGACCTAGGACAGGAAAACTTACGCATGCTAGGCAGACTAAAGAAAAGGTAAAGTACACCAATTAAATGGATCATCTAATATCCAATATGTCTTCTTCTCACAGGTGAGATGGATCCAACCCACCAGTGCCACAAGAATGTCAGGTGGTATACAAGCATCCCGATGAATATGTACCTGACTTCACCTTCATCCTACATCAGGATGAACATCTACGATGGTGGGACATGGAAGGCAGAATTGTACTACCACTTGACCGATCGGCTCCTGGGATGCTATTTCACAATCTTACCAAACTAGGCATCTAGGACTGTGGTGCGGAGTATGTCATGGAGGATGATGACTACTGGGAATATCATCCCACTGAGGCCTAACAAGCATGAGATCAGTAGCAGGTAGAACGGTACAAACACATGAAGGGGAAATAATTCAATAACTCCTTATTCTTGCAAGGGCTGCAGGATGATGGGCAGCCTATCTTTCATGACTCCCATTCAGCCGAACTTCTTATGGGACACCAAGTCATCCAATCCATCATCCAGAACAAGCAAGCAAGTAACCGGGATCCCCAGGATGATGGAGGATTAGGTAGGAAAGGTCACAACACAAGCAAGGATGGGCAGGAAGATCATGGCCACCGCCAGAGCAGAGGGGGAGATCAACACCGGGATGGTGATGATCCCTCTCCCTCTTCTCCATCCTCTCACTCTACACTACCTTCATCTAGTTCAGACTCTGATCATAACCGTGGTAGAAAGGAGCGAGGTGATGGTGGTCATAAGGATCAAAAGGAATGGTGTGAGCAAGCGCATGACCAATCGTGCGAGCCTCACCATCATGAAAGGAGGGGCAGCCAGAATCGTCATAGACACCATGGTTCTCAACAGGACTATAACTCGAATGAGCCGTTGCTGGCTACTTGGACCATGCTCTATATCGTCGAGGTAGTTTAGATCCTTAGTAGGCACTTGAAGGATAGCTGAACCAAATGCATTGATATGAACAACATCCCCAGATTTGAAGCGGGATACAATCTGCAAACTCACTTGCAAGCATTCCATGATGCTTGCACCCTGCAGAATATTGATAAAGATTGGCAGAAGGTTAAGCTATTCCCTCACACACTCATCAAGGAAGCAGAAAGCTGGTACCAGTCTTTGGAACCAAAATCAATCAGAAAATGGAGTACGATGCTTGAAATCTTCAATGACAAGTATCAGACTTACTCTAGAGTGGTGAATCTGAGACATCAGATCCAAGGGTGGAAGCAAGGTAATCATGAACCCTTAGATGGAGCCATGAGCATGTACTATTCATTGTTACATCGGTGCCCTAGTCATGGCTACTCTCAGAGGGCACAACTTCGCCATATCATTAATGGGCTCCACTTTGAAATAAGAAAAACCCTCGATGTTTACACCTAGGGACGATTATCAAAACTAAGGGCCCATCAACTATAGTGCCTCATTGAGCAAGTGGCCAAAGAAGAGGGGGAACTTAAAAAGAAGGAGAACGTAGAAGAGTTTAATTGGGATCCCACCATCAGAAAGAGGGAAGTCCAATTTTGTGAAGATGAGGAGGAATCACCATTGGAAGCAATGGTAAATAGAAGAACCTTGCCCTTACAAAATTTTGCATCTAAAATATCAACAAAGGTTGATAAGATGTGGGACTCTTTGGATGAAAAATTCCAATGTGTGCTAAAAATTGCAGAAGAGTCCAGAGAGCAAGGTAATGATCGAGATCGACGTAGGAAGAAGGAAGCTGAATGTGCTCATCATAAGGTAAGGGCAATGTTGTTGTAGTAGAACAAGTTTTAGACTCTAATACAGAGGAAGAAGATGAATGTGGCATATGTCAATACGAACATCCTAAGGGGTGTTGTCCTGTGGTGTCACATCTTCAAGATTCTAGGGTGTATGCATTGAATCCTCACTTTGCAAGGAGGCAAACACCCTGAAGGTTGCCTTACCCACAAGGCAACCCAAGGTAGTTCCACCAGCAGCAAGGGTATTATCCAAGTGGAGCACCACTGCAGCCGTATGAACACTTCTAGCAGTGGAAGCAACCATAAGCATGGGGAATGCCACCTCCAAGGTAGCAGTACCCTTACCGACAGCCAGATCCCTATGGGTACTACGTCCAACAACCAGTCTCTCCACGAGACTCTTCCAATCATGCCACATTTCAGAATTATTACCACCCCCCAGAATATTTTCGACCACAATCTCCATCACCTAGGGGGGAAAGCCCATATCTTTACTATCCTCCATCACCTTCTCCTACCACTCCTCCACAACACCCTACCCAGCTACCACCTACTCTACCTATGCAGGGGGAGATACCACCACAGCGACAGCAACGAAACGCTACAAGTGCTGTCAACCTACAACCAGAACCTCAGTAGAGTGGACCGGAAACCAAGCCACAAAAATGTCCCTTTTTCTGACCCAATAATCTGAACAGATCCTCACATACACCTATGGCTAGTGCCTCTGAACCATAAAGCATGTCCACTATTCCACCACTCGAGTAGCCTTCAAACCATACACCCTCCAACGTACAAACAATCATGCTCACTCATGCCATGACTGACTGGATAAAGGTAGGCCATCTTCCCCAAAAATTAATTGATCCAGGGAGTCCCCTCATCTATCTCTAGGTGGCAGGGAATGAGCCATGTAAAACTCTTCTGGACTCAGGGTCAGGGGTCAATTTGATCTCATATGACATGTACAAGAATTGGAACTTGCCCCTGTTAAAGAAGATCAACATTCAGGTTGAGCTGGTAGACCAATCCATCACCATTCCCTTGGGATTAGTGGAGGACATTATGATCACTGTTTGTGGGTGGTCCTACCCTATCGATTTCCTTGTCATCCATGTGGAGAATTGCAAGGGGAAATTCTCGATCATAATGGGAAGATCCTGGCTGAGCATAGTGGATGCAAGATTAGGACTTCAAGATCTTTCCCTTGAAATTTTAACAAAAAATCATTTTGGAAAGATCAAGAAGAAGTGCGTTCCATGCATCACGTACAGTGACTCAGGGTGCAACTGTATGCAGCAGTTATGCTCCACCAAGCGGACATCCATTCAAGCATGTAGTCGATGTACCAAAGAATCGCCAGTTCAACAATGCCTATACATAGTAGCCACAACTCAAGAAGGCACCCAGTGGCTAACAACTGATCCTACTAGTAGCACATTGTGCATGGAACCATCTGAGGGGCTTGTACGAGCCTATGTAGAAAGCATGGATAAAATGGATAGGTTCATCAACAAGTCTCCACTATTGATGACCATGATGATTAGGGAAAGCTGCAAATCCTTGAAAGCTTCAAAAAAGAGCCCCTAGAGCTCAAGTCCTTACTATCCCACCTAAAATATGCATTTCTACAAAATGGGAAGTTGGTAATTATTAATGCCACCCTTGCTCCTGAACAGAAGAAAAATTTGCTGAAGGTGGTGAAAAAATGGGATGCTTTATTTGCATGGTCATATCTTGAGTTAACCCGAGTTAATCCTAGGGTATGCCAACATTGGATCTATATTGACCCCTCCATAAAGCCACGACAATAGCCACAAAGGTGGTTGAACCCCAAATTGAAGCAAGTCATCACGGATGAAATCGAACAGTTTCTGAAAGTGAGGTTCATCTATTCCATCACCGATAGCAAATGGGTCAGCCCACTCATTATTTTGTCAAAGAAGGATGGAAAATGGAGGGTCTATATAGATTTTTGATTGCTCAACATGGTTACCTTCAAGGATCACTTCCCACTCCCATTTGTGGACCAGGTGTTGGACACCATTGCAGGGCATCATTATTACAGCTTTTTGGATGGTTATAGTGGTTATAACCAAATCCAAATTGCATCAGAGGACCAGGCCAAAATAACTTTCACGAGTCTATGGGGGACTTTTGCAAACAAGAAGATGCCTTTTGGCTTGTGTAATGCGCCTGCAACTTTTCAACGCCTTGTCCTCAGCATCTTCTAGCAACAAATTGGCAATGGGATAGAAGTCTTCATGGATGAATTCTCTACCTATGGGGCCATGTTCGAGCAAGCTTTGGACCACCTTGAGAAAGTTTTGAAGAGGTGTGTAGACACTAATCTACGGCCCAATCGGTAGAAAAGCCACTTGGTGGTCCAAGAAGGCATTGTGCTAGGGCATTGTATCTCACAGACAGGGATTAGCGTGGATCCTAAAAAGATCAGGGTCATCCAAGGAATCACTCAACAACCAAGTATTATAAAAGATGTTTGGTCATTCCTTGGCCACACTGGTTACTACTGGTGCTTCATTGAAAATTTCTCGAAGATCGCCAAGCTGTTGGTAGAACTCACAAAGAAAGATGCTCCATTCATCTGGACCAAGGAATGTGAATCTGCATTCCAAGCGCTTAAGTAGAAACTCATAGAACTCTAGTTCTACGGGTACATGATTGGTCCAGGCCATTCCACATTATGACGAATGCATCCAACTATGCCTTGGAAGCCGTGCTTACACAGTGTGATGATCAAAAAATTCCATACTATATCCATTATGCAAGCTGTAGAATTGTTGTTGGTGGTAGGAGTTGATGGTGGTAGTGTTTGCCTTGAAGAAATTCTGACACTATGTGCTCGAATACAAGGTGTTCATGCATACTGACCATAGTGCTACCCGGTTCCTGATGAACAAACCAACGGTGAGCCCCCACATCATCCGGTGGTTGGTGATTCTTCAGGAATTTGACCTCACCATGGTAGATCGGAAGGGAAACGAGAATGTGGTTGTTGACCACTTACCTCGGTTGTGATGGGATGACGTAGAAGAGGAGGATCCCCTTTTTGACCAATTTCTAGAAGAACTCCTCTTCGCAGGCGTAGTCGATTCATAGGTGCCCAAAGCATCATCGTGGTTCAGTCACATCCTCACCTATCTCACAACTCACGAGTTACCCAAGGAGTGGGACCATCGACAAAAACAATAGTTTCTCCATAAGGCCAAGCGTTTCATGGAAAGCAATGGCCACCTTTATAAGGTGTGCGTAGATGGCCTGGTCTGATGGTGTGTCCCTGATGACGATACCCTACGCATCCTCCAAGATGTTCATGAGGGTCCTTGTGGGGGCCACTATGTTGGACGTCGCACAGCCATTAAGATTCTACTTGCAGGATATTACTGGCCCACAATCTTCAAGGATGCACAATGGTTTGCCCGCTCCTACGAATGATGCCAAAGATATGATGGGATTACTGGACGGATGGAGGAACCTCAATAGTCGATCCAACCACTGGAGCCCTTTAACATTTGGCGCATCGACTTCATGGGCCCCATCACAACCCTGTCTAACAGAAAGGCATACATCATCGTAGCTATGGACTACTACACAAAGTGGGTAGAGGTGGTTATTGTCATCGACTATTCTTCAAACAGCACTGCATGATTTGTCCAACAACAAATAGTCAACAGGTTTGGAGTGCCACGTGCACTTATGTCAGACAATGGGACTCATTTCACGAGTGTCACTTTTCGAAAACTCATGAGACACTTGGGGGTCACCCATAAATTTACAACACCCTATCATCCCCCAAGCCAATGGGTAGGCCGAAGTCACCAATAGGAAGATCACCAACATCCTCACCCGAACCATCAGCAAATATAGGAGGGATTGGAGCACCAAACTTAACGATGCCCTCTGGGCCTACCGCTCCACTTGGAAACTTCCTGTAGGGTACTCTCCCTATGAGTTAGTGTATGGAAAGTTACCGAAACTTCCAATCTAGGTAGAACTTTGGACACTATCCATATCCAGTGACTTAGGTCTTGACCTACCACTAGCACAACATGAACGACTTATCAACCTAAGTGTGCTAGATGAGAATCAATTAGTGGACTTGTCTTCAAATGAGATCCACAAGGCCTACAACAAAAAATGTCATGATCTTAGAATATGGAAGGTCACATTTAGACGCAGAGACAAGTTTTTGTATTGGAATCTCACACATGTATCACAACCAACCAAGTTTCAAACACTATGGGAGGGACCTTACATTGTCTTTGAAACCTTCCCATCTAGGGTCTTACTTATCCATAAACCTGAGGACCCCACACGAACGCAGTTGATCAACTGACAACAACTGAAACCTTTCCGTGAACTCCACTTGACCAGTGTTGCCACCTCTTCATCACCGGGACAACCTCATTCCATCTTTCACGTCTCCTCCTTTCCGCCCAGTTGTGGGGGAGACCATCTTCCATGCTAATCCATCCCAATATTCCTCTCACTATTTTTGGAATTTTTTGTTTTCCACTTTTTTGTTTTTCAACATTGTTCATACGTTTGCTAATTCTTGCTCATTTTTCCTTTCTTTAATTATTTTTCCATTTCTTTGTTGTTTTTTATTTATAAGTATGTGTGTGTTTCATTTTTCAAGTGATCGCTAATAAGCCATCTTATTGTCATCAATTTTGGCGTGGATGGTTTTCATTGTGATGGGTCACTGAAAATAGCCACTTATTTTACCTCGCTCCTACCCTCGCATGGTAGTTCTTGGATTTTGTGTCTACTTTCACCTCATAATATTGGTAGTGAGCCCACATCATCCACCCATTCATCCACTCCATGGTTTTCCAACTCTTGGAAACGTGCAACCCCATTTCACTTAAAAAAATTATAATTAATGTATGACTTGTGTAGTTCCTAGACTTAGGGATGACCCAATGGTTTGAATCAAGTGTGACTTTAAGGGGAATGCAACATCCATCGTCCTCTCCTACCCCTTGGGCGACAGGAGTGCCCTTATGGGTTTCTTTCCACTTCACGTCCTTCTCTACAAGGAAGCCCCTTGGCAGTTTGACCTTGCATGGTGTGGTCCTCATCAAAAACAGAAAAAAAAACATGAGGATTCAAAGCACACCCCTTGGTCGAATGCATGCACACAAGCATGGGTCTTTGCATGGTGTGGTTTCCACAAAATAAAAGCATACATAAGAATAAAATCTTCACCATGTGGGAATTCAAACAACACCCCTTAGACTGCCTCTCACAGGCCACAAGCACTAGTTATGGGACTTCCTTCATCCCCTCTAACTTGGTCCTATTTCCCTTCCTTCCTCTCACGTTTGTTGGAGTGGTGGTTCTCTACGGGTGCATTCCTGTCCACTTGGGAGGTGGATGAGTCTTTGCATGTGCTACGATGTCACTAGATGTGGCTAGTTTTGGGTATAAACTCAGGCAGGGTCCTATCAGGTCACCTAATTACAACTTCACACAGGGTTTCATGTGATGATAATTGGAATTCCAATCTCACTCCTCTACCTCTTCATCCATTTCTCTCCATGCCTCACCTCACTGCCTATCTTATGTTTTGATCATTATCATGATTCCTTTGAACTTCTCATGCTACGGTAGGTTCTCATGGATGGGTATATTAACCTACAATCACCATTCCTTAGCCCTGGGGCCCATGGACCCTGGTGTTAGGGATATGCAAGGGCTACGAAGGCAACCACCTACTATGGGGAGGACCTACTTGCATATTCTCGATGTCGTTTGTTAGTTCCCATCCTATTGGTTTGATTGGTGGCTTGTTTCCATGTTATCCATTGCTCGATTTCTTTCCTGCAGAGTCCTTTCTCACCACGTTCTTCTCCTTATGACTCTTTTTCTAGCTCGATTTTCCTTCCTTTGGTCCTCAGCTGTGTTCTGGGCCTCTCATGTTCTTCAACCATCCCAATTTGCTATTTTAAATTCATCTTTTTGGGAATTTTTTAGGCTGGTCAATGGGTGCGACCCCCTACATATATGTAGCCCCATCGACGTAGCATCCAACCCCTATATATATGGCCATTGCGCTTTCAAATTTCATCATTTTGCAAACAAATTGGAGGGAGATTTTGCCATTTTTTCTATCCAACTTCTTCCCAAGCACCTACATTCCATTGCACGTCTACATCAACCGATCCTTGTCCTTTTAGGCAACCGAAGGTATGCTCTCAGTCGTGGGGGGTGAAGCCTATGTGTAATTAATTAATTAATTAAGACTTTGCACCTCTAAGGGAAGAAATGAAAACAACCGTTTAAACTTCAACTCATCCCTTGTTGTTTTTGGCTCTAACCCATGAATTAACACTCTGGGGGACTTAATGGAATGGTCGTGCCAACAACATAACTTAGTCAAACTGAGAAGGTGTATAAGGACCATTTTGAACTACTTATGCACAGTCTAATGAGTGGTTATGTTTGATTGTAGATCGCACCCAAACCAAGGCATCCAAGAGGCGAAGGACCATCACAATCGAGGGACAAGCATCCATGAATGGGAAGGGGATGATGCATGCAGCAACCAGAGCACATAGAGGGCTCTCATGCAATTGGCCCCCTCCATGAAGCACCTGATGTGGAATTTGTCCATCAGATTCCTGAAGAGGAGATTCCTAGAAAATAATCGCAAGGGGATGAAACTACGGGGATAGCACCATGGCTTGAGGTCACCCTAACCCAAGCATGCTAGGATGCTATCAAGCCGCGAGAAGTGCAACGGATGGTCCTACAAGAGCTAAACTTTGGACTATTTCTTGAGAACACACTAGAAGATGTGAGGATTCAACTACAAAACTCTCTGATGTGGCCAATCATCACAACCAGTGGTGAATGGTACCTAGGAGAGACCTATCTCTTCTAGACGAATCAGCAACTAGGGTCCAAAGTAAGGATCAAAGACATCTATGTCTCTTACTCTTCAAAGGTAATAGCGCAAGCTCTGGGGTTTCCAGAGATAGGAGTAGATGTGGCAGAGATTCCAAAACAAGCAGACCCTGAGGTAAAAGAGGAGTGGATCAGGCGGTGCAATGGGGTAGACCGCAAGGAGTTCAACTCTCTAACCATCGTAGAGAGGGTATATTCAAAGATCACATATTACCACCTAAATCTGATGGTAAGACCCAGCAAAATCACGGCCTTCTTCGCTCGTGCATGTGTTGCTCTACGTGGGAAGCTTCCAATGAGTCTTCCACCGTTATTATTCTTGGAGATTGAAAAGAGGTTCGTTGAAAGCAAACATGGAAGACGAGATCTCCCCTTCTCCTACCTGATCAAGAAGTTATGCAAATAGGCAGGGATAGCATGGTATGCCAATGATACAATCTGACATGCCCTGATTACCTCATGGTGTGAAATGATAAAGGATAGGACTCCTACCACTACATAGACGGAGGAAGAGCAGCAACCACCTCCACCACCTACACAAAAAACAAGGTCAGGTTCACAAACTATTGCAGAACACATTCGTGAAATCTGATAATCCCTCTTGAGCCAGCAAGAGCAATCTAGCAAGTCTAGTGGAGGGGAAGACCCTTCGATCTATCGCCCTGCAATGAGCCACCTAGAGTAAGTGGCTCGATCAGTCAATTTGCTAGAAAGAGCAGGGCCGATGTTCTTTGCCACCCAAATGCAAGTGCCAACAATAATAGATCCTAGCATTTGAGATGTAATAATGTCAACCCAGTAGCTATTCCATGAAATTTCAGGAAATGCCGCTACCTTCTCGGTACGCTTGGAAGATGGCGAGGCGGCGACAGTCCTGGTGATGCAGCACCAAGGACAGGAGATTCCAGCTGAAGTGGTTGTTGATATGATTGCTATGGCACTCAATGCACCAACAGTGCCTGTACCAATGTACATAGGCTTCAAGATGTATAGGAATCTGCTGAAACTTCACGTAGCAAGATGGATGCAGCACAACACGAAGAGCTATTTGATCGACTGGTGGAAACCAGGCAACTGCTTTTGGACGTCTTTGACCTTCTGGATAACATCACTGCAACCTAGTCAGAGCTACTTTTAGCAAGAGGGAAGAGCCTTATCTTGGAAGGGAAACTTGAAGCTGCTCAAGCCACTTTTCAATGCTTGGCAATAGAAGTTGCCCAATTAAGACCCCAACTTGCCGATCCAGCTCTCCTCAACCATGAGCTCACTAGAGATGAAGCTTTTCAATAGCTTCAAGTTAAACTTCTGATAGTTGAGGATGAGCGAGAGTCAGTGATCTTTAACAAGGCCTTGGTAGATACTCAGACATATCATTTAGATAAGGACTTGACAAAGGTTCACCAGGAGAATGTCAGGTTGACCGGGGAGGTCCATCACCTGCATAATGTTGGTACTGAAAATGAGCATATGAAAAAATTTATTCACCAACAGCATGAAGAGCTAGCCAGCGTGAGTGCTGATGTGAGAAGGTTGGCCGCTAAGAACCAAAATCTATCCAGGGAGGAGGTTCGAGCCTTGCGATAGAAATCTACCATCGAAGTCGTTGCTTGGAAGAACGAGGCCCTGAAATTTGAGAAAGTCAAGAATCATTATAGGGACCAAGTGGGACTGCAAAAGGAAGTAAATGAGAAGAAGATTCAAGTTGCAAAGGCCAAGTTGAACGAAGCACTCCAGCAACTCCAAGAAGGAGGTAAGGTATGGCAACCTATCTTTGATGGGTTGAAGGCCTAAAATCAAGCTAAAATTTGCCTCAAGGAGCTACAGATTGAAGAAATGATAGAGTATATGGAGCTCGCCAACCTTCACTATGCAAACTTGGCCATGCTCATAGCTGGGAGACTGTGGTCCGAATTGGAGAAGCAAGTGGCCACCTCGTATTCTTTATACGAGGGTGAGTTCCAAGCGCATAAAGCGACAAAGAAAAAATTGGAAACAGCAAATGTGGAACTCGAGGTTCTTCGCACGAATTTTGAAGGACAGCGTGCAGTTGCAGAGAACTTGGCCCATCGGATGCATGACTACCAGCAGCTGCATACATCAATTTGAGCATTCGACATCGAACAAAAATAGTTTGTAGCCTAGTTCGTCAACTTGAAAGAACTCTTCCTAGCATTGCTATGCCCTTGGGAGGTTCCAGTCCCAGCACACATCAGTGAAGCTACCTGGACAGTGAACGATCCCAGAAGCAAAGAGGAAAAAATGAGGGCCCTCTTGGAGGCTTTTCAGCTACCTCCAGAAGTTGCAACTACTGCGGGACAGCCATCGTTCATGCTACTACCATCTCATGGGCCAGAGGCTAGTGAAGGTTCATCGGAACCACTACCCCCAGGGACGGTATGATCTTCTCTGGTAATTTTGGCATCCTTCTACACGGTAGAGATTCTAGGACTGGTAGGGTGCTCAATTTTGTCTCTAAACATCACCATTTTGTAATTTTTCCTCCTCTGTACACTCGGGCACTTGGTAAATTAGTGTTGAGTCATGTGTGTGTTGTGTGTGTCAAGTCATGTGCATTATGAATAAAAGTCCATACCTTCCAAATTATAGAGAAACTCAAGGATGAGTTTTTACTCAGTCGTGGGGGTATGATGAAGTGTCAATAGTCGATGTGTTTACTAGGCCATGTATACAGGACCCCGTATATGTGGCCATGTCGACACAACCCTGTATACATGGCCCCATCGATGCATCCTTCCATGCATCAACATGGCCTCGTTTATGCAGAGCCTATTCCAACCTATAAATAAGAGGGCTCCCACCTCTTTTAGGTACCTTTTTGTCAATTGTAGTGAAGCTCTTGTAGTTTGTTTCAATGAGAGTTAGAATATTTTCCAAGTGCCCCTAGTAGATGTAAGAAAGATGTCCGGCTCTTTATTCGAGCGCTAATGTACCTGAGGCCATTGGCATGAACAACAATAAAGATGAGCTTTTCAATCATTCCTTGCAGTAATTGGACTTAGTTATTTAATGCATTTAATAGCTTAAATATTTCTATGCTTTAATAGTTCTTAAGTTTATCTTGTTATTATTTTAATTACTATCACTTGTTTATGGTTCGTAGGAGCCATAAGTATGACCATCTCGAACATAAACCCAATGCTTCGCAACCCAGTGACACTTAACGTCTAGTCACCCAGTAGCGATTAGGGGATACTTAGGATGTGCACAGAAGATGTGATCAAATACTTATTCTAGGAATAGTTAAGATATAGATTAGGATAATTATAGATTATATAATATATCATTCCTTACTTTCCATACCTTAATTAGATGCCAAAAGATAAAGTAAAAAGCTATAAAAATCAGTTGCCTCAATCTTACTTAACCATTGCCACTAGAACACCACAAGTGCGGTTGGGAAGACAATGACTGTTCTAACCAAGAGTTTGCTGGTTAAGGTCTGGTGTATGCAAAGTGCTTACAGTCTATGGAATTCGATCGAGTTGTGTGTGAATGCCCGTGATTCACATGGTTGGACATAGGGGTACCTAGCTACTCATCACCATGGTTATTCGTAAAGGGATCAATTGCACCATCTCATGGATGGGTTAAGGCATGAAACAAGAAAAACCCTTGGGACTTATGCCCAAGAAAGACTATCTGAGCTTAGGTCCCATCAAATTCAAAGACTATTGGAGCAAGTTGCTAAAGAAGAAGGTGAGCTGCGAAAGAGAGAAAGTGTGAAAGAGTATAATCGAAATCCTTCTTTCTGGAAGAGGGGAGTAATATTTTTTGAGGATAAAGAAGAGTCACCACTTGAAGAGATGATGAATAGGAAAACTTTTCCTATCCAAAAGTTGACAGTAGAAGTATCGGCAAAGGTAGACCAAATGTGGGATTTCCTAAATAATAGATTTCAATCTATTCTTAGAATAGTAGAGGAGTCTAGAGAGCAAGGTAGTGATCACGAAAAAAGAAAAAAAGAAGAAGCTGAATATGCACATAGCAAGGGTAAGACCAAAGTTTCCATCATTGAAGAGGTTGTGGAGTCAAAAAAAACAATGATAGTGGATGTGAAATATGTTAATATGACCATCCTAAGAAATATTGCCCTGTAATCTCACATCTGCAAGAGTCTGGGGTGTGTTCACTCAACCCACGATTGAACAAATGGCAAGCACCCGGAAGGTTACCTCACCCCCAAGGTAACCCAAGACAGTTCCACCAACCCTTAACATATTATCCAAGTGGAACTCCACCACAACCGATTGAGCAATATCAACAATGCCAACACCCACAATCATGGGGAATGCCACCACCAAGGCAACAGTATCCTTATTGACAACCTCACCCGTATGGATATTATGTGCAGTAGCCAATATCCCCACATGACTCTACTAGTCACATCACTCCTCAACCTCACTACCAAGCCTGCGAGTATTATGGGACTCCCTCTTCTAGGGGTGATATTCCACAAGCATATCATCCTTCTCATCTAGCCACATCTCTTCCACCAATAGCTCCACTACCACCTGCTCTAGCTATGCAGGGTGAAATCCCTACCCAGTCATAGCAACGTAATGCCACAAGGGCTATTAACTCTTAACCTACTGTTGGTTCCAACAACCACATGAAGAAAAGATCTTTCTTTAGAACCAATAGACCAACCAAGCCCTTGCAATCACAAGTAGTTAATTCCTTAGATGCCTTAGTATCAATCAAAACTTTGGAGCCTCCTTCAACTCAACCACTACACTCAATGCATACGGTCATGCTAACACATGCTGTCACCGATTGAATCAAAGCTGTCCACCTTCCCAAGAAATTCTCTAAACCTAGGAGTCCTCTGATATACTTACAAATCACTGGAAATGTGCCATGTAAGGCTCTTGTGGATTTAGGTCCTTGTGTCAACTTGATTTCTCAAGAAATGTACAAGGCCTAGAAGTTGCCTCCATTGAAAAAGAGCAACATCCATCTAGAGTTGGCTAACCAATCCATCACTATCCCATTGGGACTAGTAGAAGACATTGTTACAACTGTTTGCAGGTGGTTGTACCCAGTTGACTTCCTAGTGATTCAGGTGAATAATGGTAAGGGGAACTTCCTAATCATAATAGGAAGAGCATGGCTAAGCACCATCAATGCATGCCTAGGAATTCGTAATCTTTCCCTAGAAATATCAAAGGAAAATACATTCAGAAATATTAAGAAGAAGAAATTTCTGTGCATAGCATATAGTGACATAGGGTGTAATTACATGCAAAGGTCATGGTTTGTGCAAAGTTTCACATTTCCTACATGAAATTAATGTGCATAAGTGATCAACATCCAAAGATGCTTGTATGCAGCAGCCACACAATAGGAAGGCACCCAATGGTTGACAATTGATCAAGAAAGTAGTTGACTCATATGCATGGAACCAATTTAGGGTTTGACTTGTGCTTACATCAATAGCATAGATGCATTAGAGCAAGTCCACTACCAACTTCCAAGTCTTAACTTTGAAAAATTCAATTGGGGGAAGTTGGAAATCCCTGAGAAATTTAAGCAGGAGCCCCTTGAGCTAAAACCATTATCCATTGGTATGGAATACACGTTCCTTAAAAATGCAAAACCAATAATTATCAATGCTAAGCTTACTCCTCAATAGAAAGAGGAACTACAGAAGGTAATCAATAGATGGTCAAAAGCCTTCACTTGGTCATATTCTGAATTAACTAGAATAGATCCTAGGATATGCCAACGTAGGATTTACACCAACCCCTCCATGAAGCCTCAAAGACAACAGTAGATGCATTTGAACCCAAAACTGAAGTAAGTAGTCAAGGAAGAAATTGAACACCTTCTCAAGGCTAGGTTCAAATAATCTATTGCTAATTGCGAATGGATTAGCCCCTTAGTTATTGTGCCTAAAAGGGAGGCAAATGGAGGGTGTGCATAGATTTCAAGCTACTAAATATGGCAACATTCAAAGATCAATTTTTGTTGCCATTTGTTGACCAAGTCTTAGACACCATTACAGGGCATCGCTACTATAGTTTTCTGGATGGATATAGTGGATATAATCAAATAAAAATAGCCCTAGAAGACCTAGCTAAGACTACACTCACTAGTCCTTAGGGAACGTTTGCATACAAACAAATTCCATTTAGCTTGTGCAATGCCCCTACAACATTTCGACGACTAGTTCTAAGCATTTTCCAACAGCAAATAGGAAATGGTGTAGAAGTTTTTATGGACAATTTCTTCACCTATGGAGCAAATTTTGATCAAGCCTTGGACCGATAAGAGCACGTGTTAAAAAGATGTGCAGAAACCAATTTGAGGCTCAACTAGCAGAAAATCCATTTGATGGTCCTAGAGGGCGTAGTACTAGGACACAAAATCTCACACATAGGGATAGAGGTAGACCCCGAGAAAATCAAAGTAATCTAAGGAATTACCTGTCAACTAGAAACTGTCAAATATTTTTGATCATTCCTTAGACATACTGGCTACTATAGGAGATTTATTAAGAACTTTTCAAAGGTTGCCAAACCATTGGTGGAATTAACGAAAAAGGACGTACCTTTCAAGTGGACTAGGGAATGCGAATTAGCTTTTCAAACTCTGAAACACAAGCTAGTAGAAACACCCATTCTACAAGCTCCTGACTGGTTCAAACCATTCCATATCATGACTGACATGTCCAACTATGCCTTAGGAGCCATACTTACATAATTAGATGACCAGAAGCATCCTTATTACATCCACTATGCAAGTAGAAGTATCGCTGGTGCACAACTTAACTACACTACCACAAAGAAAGAATTAATGGTTGTAGTGCTTGCACTAGAAAAGTTTAGACACTATGTATTGGGATATAAAGTATATATACATACAAATCATAGTGCAATAAGGTTCCTCATGAATAAGCCAATGGTAAGACCTCGTATCATACGATCTTGTAATCTTACAAGAGTTCAATTTTACGATGATCAATCATAAAGGCACCGAGAACGTAGTTGTTGATCATTTATCTCGGTTGCGATGGAATAACAAAGAGAACGAGTATCCAATTTCTAATTATTTTGCTAATGAATTCCTCTTTACTGGTGTAGTGAATAATTAATCACCCATGGAGACAAACTGGTGCAATAGGATTCTTACCTATCTCCTCACCCAACAAATACCACAAGAGTTAAACCTTAAGAAGAAACAACAGTTTCTTCACCAAGCCAAGTACTTTATGGAAATCAATGGGTAACTTTACAAAGTGTGTCCCGATGGCTTGGTTCAATGGTGTGTTCCCAATATAGATCAACTACAAGTTCTTCAAGATGCTCATGAGGGTCCTTGTAGAGATCATTAAGCTGAGAGATGAACGGCCATCAAGATCTTGCTTGTAGGATATTATTGGCCTACATTGTTTCGAGACACCCATCAATTTGTCCAATCTTGTGAGCAATTTCAATGTGATGGGGGAATGACTGCTAGAATGGAGAATCCGCAACAATGGATCCAACTGTTAGAACCCTTCGACATTTGGGGAATTGATTCTATGGGGCCAATTACACCAATGTCCAATGGAAAAACCTATATCATTGTTGTTGTTGATTACCTAACTAAATGGGTAGAAGTAGCTGCTGTTAAGGATTGTACATCATCTACAACTTCACGATTTGTTCAACAACAAATCATAAACAGATTTGGTATGCCTCGTGCACTTATTTCAGACAATGGTACCTACTTCACAAGTGCAACTTTTCAAAAATTCATGCAACACTTAGGGGTTGAGCATAAATTAACTACACCATACCACCCCCAAGTGAATGGTCAAGAAGAAGTCATCAACATGGAGATTACGAAGATATTGACAAAAATTATTAGCAAGTTTAGGTGAGACTGGCACACTAAACTATACAATGCTCTTTGGGCATACCACTCCACATGGAAAATCCCTGTAAGCTACTCTCCCTATGAGTTAGTGTACGGTAAATTACCAACGCTGCCCATTCAAAATGAGCTCCATATACTATTCATGGCATGTGACCTCAACCTTGACCTTGATCTAGCATAGAAAAAATGGTTAGTAACCCTTAACTTGCTAGATGAAAACTAACTAGCTACCTTGTCATCTAATGAGTTACATAAGGCATTCAATAAACAATGTCATGACCTAAGGATTAGGAAAGCTAAATATCAACCGAGAGATAAGGTTCTCTACTAGAATCCCACACATGGCCCACAACGTACTAAATTTCAAACACTTTCGGAAGGATCTTATATTATTTATGCAACTTTTCCTTCAGGGGCCATGATAATATACAAACCTAAGAGCCTAGACAAAAAACTGTTAGTCAACGTACAACAAAAAAAACCTTTCAATGAGCTTAGGATAGCTAGTACACATGCTACCTCTATTGATGGATAACCTTGCTCACTATTTTGGATCTCCTCCTTCCAACTCAATCGTGCAGGAGATGGCCACCTATGCTAACCATTTTAGGCCCTCAATTCTTTTTGAATTTTTGTTTTACACATTTTTTTTATACATTTTTCCAACTTTTCTTATTTTTTTTTACACCATCATTCATGCTTTTACTATTTCTTTGTTTTCTTGATTTACTTTTATTCGTCATCCAATAAGTGCACATGATGGTGGATTACATTATCTCATATTGATTGCTAATGTTTGGTTTTTACCTTTGAATTATGATGTTGATATTAAGGTATGGTTCTTTTGGTAAAACATGCAATGAGTCCACACCATCCACTCATCCATACAAATCTATGGTCTCCTTTGGCTTGGAACTGTACAGCCCCCTTTTTCTAAGTAAATTTATTAATGAATTAGTGGCTGGCTACTTTTCAAACCAAGGAAATACTCAAAGGATGAAAAGGATGTGACTTCAAGGGGATTCGATGCATTTGTGTTGGCCATTCTCTTGGGTGCTTGGATGCTTGTTTCTTAGATTTCTCACCATTCTAACATTGTTCAAAAATTAGGAAGCCGAGTGAATAAAAATAATTCTTTGAATGATGTGGTTCTCACACAAAAAAAAAGGAGAAAAGAAAGAAGAAAAGTAAGAATTCAAAGCACACCCCTTAGACATAATAAAGCAATATTGACTACAAGCACTAGTTATGAAACTAGAAAGACATGTTACCCATGTTTGAAGGTTCCCTCTAACTAAGGCCCTTTCTCACTTCATGCTTCTCCATCTCGCACTCCTTAGGATGGTGGTCACTCTTTGTGAAGGCATTCTTGTTGCTTCAAGAGGATGGATTGGCCAGGTGTATTGATGTGAGGTCATTGAATGTGGTTGGTTTGATTCTAGATTTAGGATGAAGTTCTACTTAGTCATCTTAACCATGAAATACACAAGGGGCTTTACACAACCTTGTTCTTGGGATTCCATTCCATTCTCTCCTCTCCACATAATTAGACCGTTCTAGGTTGATGCATTATTTTTCTTTTGTGAATTCTTGTGGGTAATTTTTTAACTCTTACTTCCAAATGACATTCCTAGAGCCTACAGACTCTTTGGTTTGTGGGTTTGTTAGGACATAAAAGGCATGAGCCTGCTTTGGGGAGGACCCACCGACACTCCTTTTTGATGCAATTGTTAAGTTCTTTTCCTTAAACATTTTCTGCAATTAATCATCTCTTGTTTCATCCCCATCAATGACATCCATTTTATTAGCATTGCCGTTGTTATTTTTTCCCATGTTTCTTGTTCCTCATATTTTTCCATCTTACAACTACGAGAGGTTTGCTCTTAGTTGTGGGGCCCTAGCACAAATTTTTCAATTTTCTCCATTTTACTATTCGCCTAACCCCTACACCTTGGGTAGTCACCTATGATAAATATTTGAACCAGTTTCTGCCATAACCAAAACTCAACCAATGTGCTTGATATCAAGGCAAGGTATCAACTGCATTATGGTTTATCTATCCTTGCTCATTTGTGACTATGTTGTGTGTGCAAATGGTGATCATACAAACAATGGACTGGGCTTGGAGGAAGCACTCAGGATGGACCAGAACTGGAGCATTTACAAAAGGAGCAAGTCTAGTGGCATGGCTATGGATAAACAACAGAAGGTGCAATCTTAGCATTGGCGGTAACATGCTTCATTTTCTTTCTCTCTCTTTCTCTACAAGATGCCAAATAAAGGCTTGGATGTCATTTATGTACGAGTGTTCATCACAATGGTCATGAACACTAATGTTGTAATATGCTTATTGATCTGTTCACTAGGCACATTGAGTCTCTCATCCCATTCCACTATCAGTTGTCAGTTAGTCAATAATCCCATACCTTCCCAATATTTTGTAAAGAACTTATTTCTTTTCTTCTATACTCAAGGACAAGTTTTCATTTAGTTGTGGGGGTATGATGAGAGCAGTTACTCTAATTATTAGAGTGGTTACTCTAGCAATTACTCTAGTGGTTACTCTAGCAGTTATTCTAATTATTAGAGAGGTTACTCTAGTGGTTACTTTAGTAGTTATTCTAATTATTAAAGCGGTTACTCTAATTATTAGGGAAGCTGCTTCCAAGCTTATAAATATAGTTCCTAGGTGCACAATTGGGATGGAAGTCTTTCAATAATCAAGTAGCAAAAATTTTGTAGTTTGTTTGAAAGTTAGAGTATTTTCCAAGTGCCCACAATAGGAGGTCTAAGTGTGGACAGATCTTTATTCAAGCATTATGTACCTGAGCACACCTTGTGTATGAAAATAAAGATGAGCTCTTCGATTCATCCTTGCAGCACTTGAGATTTGTTTTCTTATGCATTTCTTTTATTTTATTTTCTTATGCAATTATTTTATTTTATTTTATTTTATGCACTTTACATTTCTGTTATTAGCACAACAATTCATTTTGATTAATTAAGCAAATCGTTAAATTATACAAGCACGACCACTTCGAGCATGCATGTAATGCTTGGTAACCAAGTAACGATTAGCGTTTGGTAATCCCAGCAGTGTTGCACTGGTTTAGGATGTGTATGGCAAGTGGGAATGGATGTTGGTGTTAGAATTAGTTAGAACTTAGTTAATGAGTAGTTAAGTTAAATTATTCACCTAGTTATCTCTCTCTTTCCCTATTAGCACAAGACATAAAAACATAAAAGATATAAAAATCATATGCCTCAAGCTTACTTAACCATACAATCGTGACATACAAGTAGGTTTGGGAAGATAATGATCAATCAACCCATCCTTGTTCCAGAAGGGCACATAAGCACTTAGTCCTTGGAATTCGACCAGATCATGCGTGAAACTCTCGTATTAGTATGGTTGAGCATAGGGGGTACCTCGTCGCTCATCAATGTCAAAGAGTTGTAGTGATTGGATCCACTATTGAGGTCCCTCCATACAAGCAATCATCGCACCATCATTTTGGCAGTGTCCACAAGAGTAGACGAAGTAGTGAGTATCCCTAAAGAGTGTTGGCCAATAATACCCTACCATTACGATCTTAATGGTTGTGCATCTTCTAGCATAGTGACCCCTATAAGGACCCTTATGAGCATCTTGGAGAATGTGCAGTTGGTTAGCATCAAGAACATACCATTGAACCAGGCCATTAACACACATCTTATAAAGGTATTCGTTAATCTCCAAGAAGTGTTTGGCTTGATGAAGAAACTACTATTTGTTCCTGAAGTTCAACTCTTATGGCATCTCTTGAGTGAGAAGATAGATGAGAATCCCTTCATACCAATTCGGTTTAGTAGGGACTTGTTCATTTGTAGCACCAGCAAAGAAAAGTTCATGACAAAATTGATCAAAATTTGGGCTATCCTCCTCTTTATCATCCCATCTCAACTAAGACAAGTGATCAATTACCACATTCTTAATTTCCTTTTGATCTACCATCATAAGATTGAATTCTTGCAAGATCACCAACCACCATATGACATGGGGGCTCACTATCAATTTGTTCATCAAGAACCAGATTACATTGTGCTTTGTATGAATGAACACCTTCTACCCAAGCACATAGTACCTAAATTTCTCCAAGGCATACACCAACACCATCAATTCTTTCTCTATTGTGGTGTAATTCAGCTATGCACCCATAATGCTTTGACTCACATGGTGGATATAGTAAGAATGTTTTTGATCGTTCCACTATGTGAGCATAGCTCTTAGGGCATAATTTGATGCATATATCATGTTATGGAATGGTCTAGACCAATTAGCTGCTTGTAGAATTAGTGTTTCTACAAGCTTATGCTTAAGCTATTGGAATGCATTCTCACATTCCTTGATCCATATGAATGAAGTATCCTTCTTTATAAGGTCCACCAATGGTTTAACAATCTTAAAGAAATTCTCCATGAAGTGTTAGTAGTAGCCAGTGTGACTAAGAAATGACTAAAAAAATTTTACAATTTCTAGTTGGTAGGTAATTCCTTGGATGACCCTTATTTTTTTAGGGTTGACCTTAACCCCTGCTTGTGATATTCTATGTCCCAAAATAATGTTCTCCTAGACCATAAAATGGATTTTCTACGAATTAAGTTGAATATTTTTCTTTACACATCTTTTTGGCACTTGCTCAAGGAAGTCCAAGCTTGCTCAAATGTAGTCCCATAAGTGGAGAATTCATCTATGAAGACATCCACCCCACTACTGATCTACTATTGAAAGATGCTTAGGACAAGGCATTGGAATGTAGCAAGATTATTACATAGACCAAACAACATCTTTATTTATGAAAAGACCCCCTAGAAACTTGTGAATGTGGTTTTGGCTTGATTCTCAAGTGTAATATGAATTTGGTTATAGCCACTATAACCATTTAGAAAGCTATAATAGCAGTTCCCAAAGATGGTGTCCAACACATGGTCCACAAAAAATAACAAAAAATGATCTTTGTATGTCACTGATGAGTGTCAAAGTATCACATTGATAGGCCCTCGTCAATGGGGCCCTGTTTACGTGGTGTTGCCCCATCGATGGGGTCACGTCAATGTAGTGTTTACTATGTCTATGGGATCCTATTGATGTAGTACTATAGAAAAAACTATAAATACAAGCTTCCAATCATGTTTATGGGCATTCAAGTCATAATAGTAGCTGAACTCTTAGAGTTTTTACATTTGAAAGTTAGAATATTTTCTCAAGTGCTCGTAGTAGGAGTCATTGAATATACAGATCTTTATTCAAGCACTGTTGTACCTTAGCATGATAGTGTGTATGGCAATAAAGATGAGCTTCTTGATAAACCTTGCAGCATTTTGGATAGGGTAGATATTTCTTTCATGCATTTAATGTTTTTAGTTATTTATTTAATGTTTTCTAATAATTAAGCAAGATAAGCTAGATAGATTAAATACATAAGTATGATGACTTTGAGCATAACACATATTTGCTTGGTAATCTCAGCATCGTTATTGCTTGGTGCGCCCAATAGCATAACGCTTGGTAACCCAGTAGTGGATAGGTGGGTTTAGGACATGTACAGAAAGTGGGACTAGATGCTTATGTTAAAATTAGTTAGAGATTAGTTAGTTAGTTAAGTTAAATTAGTCATTAAATTACTTCATCTCTCTCTTTAAGCATCAAAATCATAAAACATAAAATGATAAAAATCATATGCCTCGATTACACTTAACCATACCTTTGTACTTCACAAGTGTAATCGGGAAGACAACAAATGACCATTAGGGAAAGATTCACTTCCTAGAAGGCTAGTGCACCGAAAACTAGAGAGTCCATGAAATTTGACTGGATTGTGCATGAACACTTCATGATTCATATGGTTGGACATACATGTGCCTTTAATTGCTCATCATTGGCACCATTATCAAGGACTCTGTTTGTTGAAACATGCACTATCTAGGATTAGTGAGCATTATTAATATCATTGGATGAACCTTAAGGTCAACATTATTTTTGAATTATAAAATTACAAAAGCACACTAAATATTTTATTTATTACAAAATTTCTTCTCCTTCTCACAGGCATGACGATGTTAAATCACTGATTCCATAGGAGTGTAAAGTGATATATACTCATCTAGATGAGTATATACCTGACTTCATCTTCATCCTACATTAGGATGGGCAACTATAATGGCATGATATGGAAGGCAATGTTGTAATGCCCCCTGATCAATCTGTGTGCATGATGCTGCTTCAAACTCTTAAGAAGTTAGGCATCCATGATCTTCAAGAAGAATATGTTGTGCATGACTACGACTATTGGGGCTACTATCCCACTAAAACACAATGTAGATGACATCCACACCAGGAGTAGCATCATGAGGCTATGAAGGGGAAATAGTTCACTAACCCCTTATTCTTTCTACACCAAGGTGACAACGAGGACCTTCCTTCTAAGGGCTATCGACATGAAGGTTCTCCATCCCTTGTTATTAATGATGGGGGTGTGGCCCTGAATCTATGCTCCATGATTAACAATTCAAGTTTAGGATTAGACAAGTGTCACGGCGATAGGAAAACCAATGAATGTGGTATGATAACTAAAGGAAAATTGGCAAACACCATGGTGGTGATAGTCCTCCTTCTTCTTCATCCTCTTCATCTACATCCTCTTTTTCCTCTTCTTTTGATAATGAAAGATGTCACAGAAAGAACAACCATGATGGAGGTGACCAACAAGACCATAATGAATGAAGGGGTAACAAAGGACATCATTGGTGACAATGAAATAATGATGATGATGAGCCTTTGTTGGCAAGTCAAAGCATGCTTAACATTGCAAAGGTAGTTAAGATCCCAACTAGGCATTTGAAAGATAGTCAGATTAAGTGCTTAGACATGAACAATGTCCCAAGATTTGAGGGGGGATGTAACTCTAAACTACAAACACATCTACAAGCTTTCCATGATGCCTATGCCTTGTAGAACATTGAAAATGACTAGCAAAAGCTCAAGTTATTTCCTAGGACACTTATTAAGGAAGCTAAAAGTTGGTACTAGTCCTTGGAATCGGAATCCATTCATAGATGGGGTACCATGTTGGAACTATTTAATGGCAAACACTGGATGTACTTCAGAGTGTCTAATCTGAGAAGGCAAATCCAAGGCTAGAAACAAGGAAGACATGAACCCTTGGATTCCACCATGGGTAAATATTATTTACTTTTACACCAATGCCTTGGCCATGGTTATTCTTAAAGGGAACAACTCTGCCACATCATAAATGGGCTCAAAGCATGAACTAGAAGAACTCCTGAGGTTTATGCAAAGAGGAAAACTATCCAAACTAAGAGCTCATCAAATCCAAAGGATAATAGAGCAAGTAGCAAAAGAAGAAGATGAGTTGTGAAAAAGGAAAAGTGCTAAAGAACATAATAGGTATCCTTCCATCAGAAAAAGAGAGCTCCGATTTTGTGATGAGGAGGAGTCATCACTTGATATAGTGGTGAACAGGAAAACCTTGCCCATACAAAAATCTATTTCTAATATTTTGGCAAAGGCTAATAAACTATAGGACTCTTTGGATGAGAAGTTTCAAACTACTATGAAGATTGCTAAAGAATCCAAAGAGTAGAACAATGATCATGACCCTAGGAGGTAGAAAGAAGTTGAACATGCCTACCAGAGAGGTAAGGGCAAAGCTGCTACAATTGTGGAGACAGACTCTGAAGACGATGGTGGATGTGACATTTGTCAATATGATCACCATGTGGTGTCACACTTGCAAGAGTCTAGGGTGTACTTGCTGAATCTATGACTAGCAAAAAGATAGGCATCCTAGATGATTACCTTATCCTCAAGGTAATCCAAGGCAGTTCCACCAACAAGAACAAGCTTACTATCCAAGTGGAGCTCCACCATAATCGTATAGTGGTACCAACCATAGTCATGGAAAATGCCACCACTAAGATAGCAATACCCTTATAGGTAACCAAATCCATATGGGTACTATGTTTAGCAATCTATTTCTCCATGAAGCTCAGCAAGCCACACCTCATTCCAGCATCACTATTAACCTCCAAAGTACCATCAAACTAATTCACCATCCACTCAAGGGGAGAACCCATATCCATACCACCCTCCACATCCATTTTGACACATCCCTCTACCCTCAACCTAGTTACCTTATGTTACATCCATTCAAGGTAAAATTCCCCCATAGCTACAACAACAAAATTCTACAAGGGTTGTACATCCACAACTAGCCTTTCATCCAAGTTGTTTAGACAATTAATCTAGGAAATGATCCTTTTTTCTGACCCAACAATTCTCCCAAACCATCGCAACCTAATGCGGCTAGTCATCTTGTATCTCCAACATCCTCATCCTCCACATCAAACACATTCAATTGCCCTTCAAACCAAACGTTGCCTTAGATCTGCACTGTGATGTTAACTCATGCTATTTCCTATTGGATCAAGGCTAACAATCTTCCCATGAAATGATCTAATCCTGAAAGTCCTCTTATTTACTTACAGATTGCTGAACATGAGCCATGCAAGTCTCTTCTTGATTCTAGTTCTGGTATTAATCTCGTCTCTAATGACATGTATAACAATTAAAACCTACCACCTCTCAAGAAGAGCAACATCTATTTAAAATTGGCAGACCAGTAAATCACTATTCCTTTGGGATTAGTCGAGGACATTTTGACTATAGTTTGTGGGTGTTCCTACCTTGTTGATTTCCTAGTGATCAAGGTAGAAAATTTTAAAGGTAACTTCCCCATCATTATGGAACGTGCATGGTTAAGCATTGTTGATGCACATAAGGGCATAAGAGATCTCTTTTGGGAAATCTCTAAGGAGAATGAATTTGGACAACTTGAGAAGAAGTGTGTTCCATGCATCATATAGAGAAATAATGGGTGCAATTGCATGTAGAAAAACTTGTTCATTAAAAGTACATACATTAAAGCATGTAATCAGTGTGCATAAGAAACTGATATCCAAAGGAGGGCACCCCGTGGTTGACAACTAACTTCGATAGCAGCACACTATGCATGGAACCTCCTAAGCATCTAACATGCACCTATGTCAAAAGCATGGATGAACTAGAGCAAGTTCATCACCAACTCTCTCATGATGAAGAATATGATGATACCTATTGGGGAGAGTTGGAAATCCCTGATAATTTCGAGGAGGAATCCCTAGAGTTAAAAACTCTACCAACTGGCATGGAGTATGCATATTTAAATAATGGCAAGCTAGTTATAATCAATTCAAATCTTGCTCTCAAGCAAAAAAGACAAGTTGTTGTAGGTGGTCAACAAATGGCCAACAGCCTTTGCTTGGTCATATCCTAAACTAACTGGAATCAATCCAAGCATAGGCTACCATTGTATCTATACTAACTCAGGCCTAAATCCAAGAAGGCAATTGTAACAATGGTTGAACCCCAAATTGAAGCAAATCATCAAAGAGAAAATCAAGAAAATCTTGAAGGTAGGCTTCATCTATCCCATCATGGATAGTGAATGGATTAGCCCACTCGTAATTGTGTCAAAGAAAGATGGCAAGTGGTGGGTTTGCATCGACTTTAGGCTATTGAGCATGACAACTATTAAAGATCATTTTCCATTGTCATTTGTGGACCAATTTTTGGACACCATATCTGGGCATTATTATTATAGCTTCTTGGATGATTATAGTGGCTATAACCATATCCAGATTGTGCTAGAGGAGTAGGCCAAGATAACATTCACAAGTTCCTTGGGAACGTTTGTATATTGTAAGATGAGATTTGGTTTGTGCACTACCCCTACAACATTTTAACACTTAGTCCTTAGTACTTTTGAATACTAGATAGGTTGTAGGATAGAAGTCTTTATGGATGACTTCTCTACCTATGGGGCTACATTTGAGCAAGCCTTGGATCGCTTTGAGTAGGTATTGAAAAGATGTGTTAAAACAAACCTTGGGCTTAATTAGCAAAAAGGCCATAGTGGTCTAGGAAAGCATAGTACTATGGCATAAAATTACTTAGGTAGGGATTGAGATAAACCTTGAAAAGATAAGGATCATCCAAGGAATCACATGCCAACCAAAGACAATCAAAGGTGTCCAATCATTCCTTGAACATACTGGCTACTATTGATGATTCATAGAGAATTTCTCTAAGATCACAAAGCCATTGGTTGAGCTTACAAAGAAATATGCTCTATTTATCTAAATTAAGAAGTGTAAACATGCATTCCAACTACTAAAGGTAAAGCTTGTAGAGACTCCAATTCTACGAGCATCAGACTGGTCCAGGCCATTTCATATAATGACAGATGCATCTAACTATGCCTTGGGAGATATGCTTACACAGTTGGACAATCACAAGTGTCCATATTACATCCATTGTGCAAGTCAAAGCATTGTGGATGCACAATTGAGTTACACTAAGAAAGAACTGATGGTAGTGGTGTATGCTCTAGAAAATTTTAGGCACTATGTGCTTGGATACAAAGTGTTTGTGCACACAGATCATAACATCATCCACTTCCTAATGAATAAGCCAACAGTAAGCCCTTGAATCATACAATGGCTCATGATCTTGTAGGAATTTAATCTTACAATGGTAGATCATAAAGGGATTGAGAATGTGATCATTGAACACCCCTCTTAGTAAAAAGGAGGAGAGTTTGCTCTCTGATCAATTTTCATACAAACTCCTCTTTATAGGAGTAATAAATGACCAAGTGCTTGCTGAATCAAAATGGTATGATGAAATCCTCACTTACCTTCTCACTCAAGAAATGACACAAGATTTGGACCACAAGAAGACACAACAATTTCTTTATCAAGAAAATTACTTCATGGAAATCAATGGACACCTTTACAAGGTGTGTGTCGATGGCCTAGTTCCTTGGTGTGTCTCTAATGCTGATTAACTACGTGTTCTTCAGGATGCTCACGAAGGTCCTTGTGGAGGCCACTATGCAGAGAGATGCATGACCATAAAAATTTTGATGGCATAATACTATTGGCCTATAATCTTCAGGGATGCCCACCAATTTATCTAATCTTGTAAATGCTATCAAAGAGATTGTGGGATGACCATGCAAATGGAAGTTCCTCAATAGTGGGTTCAACCACTAGTGCCCTTTGACATATGGGGCATAGAATTCATTGATTCCATCACACCCATGTCTAATGGAAAAGCATATATCATTGTAGTAGTCAACTACTACACCAAATGGGCAAAAGTAGCAATGGTCACCAACTGTACATCTTCTACTGCTACTCAATTTGTACAACATGTTGTAAACAAGTTTGAGGTGCCACATGCACTAATTTCTGACAATGGAACTCACTTTATAGATGCCACTTTTAGAAAGTTGATGAAATGCTTGGGGGTTGAACATAAATTAACAACACCCTATCACCCCTAAGCTAATGGTCAAACAAAAGTCACCAACAGGGAGATTACAAAGATCCTAATAACGACCATAAGCAAATATAGGAGAGATTGGAGCACAAAACTTAACAATGTCCTTTGGGCCTACCGCTCAACATGGAAACTCCCTATTGGCTACTCTCCCTATGAGTTAGTGTACAGAAAAATTTCAACACTCCTAATTCAATCCAAGATTTGTACACTCTCAATAGCCTGCAAATTGAATCTTGACCTAAGTCTAGCACAAAAAAAAAAACTAATCAACCTCAACGTGCTACACGAAAATCGATTGGTGGCCCTATCTTTGAATGAAATGCACAAGGCATTAAACAAATAACAACATGACCTTAGCATATGAAAAGTGAAATTTCAATTGGAAGATAAGGTTCTTTACTAGAATCCCACACACGTACCTTAGAAAACCAAATTTCAAATGTTGTAGAAAGGATCTTATATAATTGACAAAACCTTTCCTTCTAGGACCATAACCATATACAAACTTGAGTCCACACATAAAAAGTAGTTGGTCAACATCCAATAAGTAAATCTTTTTCATGAGCCCAAGCAAGCTAGTATAATGAATACCTTAATAGATGGACAACCACACTCAATTTTTTAGATCTCCTCCTTCCAACTAAGTCATGGGGGAGATGGCCATCTGTGCTAATCATCCATATGGCTTCTTAGTTTTTCTATTTGTTTTCCACATTTTTGATTTTGTAAGTTATTTATTTTACAACTTTTTGATTTTCCAAATTTTTCCTATGTTCACAACATTTTTGGTTTACACCATCATTAGTACATTTAAATCTTTATTGAATATTTTACACTTTCTTATATATATTTGGTTTGAGTGTGGGTTTCAAATTTTTGGTTTGAGTGTGGTTTTCAATTTTTTGCTAATAAACGTGTTGTGTGCTAACAAGACACAATGGTATTGTAGCTACTACTAATGGTGGTTTGTGTTTGATGTCTTTGGTTTGCTAATGTCTACTTTCTATTTTTGAAATTTTGTATTGATAGCTCAGTCATGGTTTCCTTTTCATAGAACAGGCAATGAGTCCACAACATACACCCATTCACAAACTCGATGGTTTTTCTTATTTTGGAAGTTTAAGGTCCCTTTTCATTAAATCAACTTTTAATAAATTTGTGACCTTGGTAGTTTCTGGAATTGGAAATGATTCAAAGGTTTATATAGGGTGTGACTTCAAGAGGACTCAATATTCTTTGTACTCTTCTACTTACTTGGGTGCTTGAGTGTTTTCATCGACTTCTTACCATTTCATAACAACCAATAATAAGAAGTCAAATAAAGTTTTTACATGGTGTGGTTTCCATCCAAAAAAAAAAAAAAAAGATGATGCAAATTCAAAGCACACCCCTTAGAAAAATAAATGGGCTACAAGCATTGGTTATGGGACTAAAAATACATGTTACCTATGCCTAAAATTCCCCTCTAACTAAGGCTCTCTCTTACCTCCTACTTCTCTTTTCCTCTTTTTATGGAATGGTGGTTGTTTTGTGGGAGTAGTCTTGTGTCTCGAGGGGGTGGATTAGTTTTGGAGTGCTGATGCAAAGTCACTAAAAGAGGTTGGTTTTGGTTTGGACTAAGGATGGATCTTCTCAAGTCATTTTAAACATAAACTTCACAAGAGACTTCTTATGACCTTAATTTGGAATTCCATTCCACCTTCTCCAGCATTTGTTCTTTGCTAACCATAACTCACCTCACTGCCAAAGTCCATGTTCTTAACTCAGTGTCTTGGTTTGACATACTTGAATTCTTAGGTAGAATCTTCTAGGTTTTGATCCTTAACTTCCATTGACCATTAGTCACCTATGGGATCCATGATTTTTTTAGATTGAGTTTATGCAAGGGAAAACAAGGCATGTGCCTACTATGGAAGGGACCCACTTGTATATCCCTTAGTCAAGTTCATTAAGTACCTTATCCTTAGGCATTCTTGCAATTAGAATCTTTCGTACACCCATCTTTTGCATCACACCATGTGCCCCTTTACATGTTTTGTTCATCAAATACATTCTCTATCAAAGTTTTCAATTTTTGAGCTTTCAAAGACCTTTTCAATGATTTAATCATATTCTTGGCTTTTTTGGGATTCCATGGATCTCAATTTCATTGAAAAATTCTTTATATTTTTTGAGATATTAACATTTGGAAATTTTTTCCAATGGGCCCTGTTGACAAAGCAAACCCATATATGAGGCCCTATATATGGGGCCTTGTCAACATAAGGGAAAAATACTATATATATATGTGACCCCACTTGGAAATTTTTACATTTTCTTACAAACGCCAAGGGAGTTTTTCAAATTTTCAGAGCCTAGAACCTTCCAAAGCCCATAACTTCCAAACCGTTTACCCAAATCACTCTATTCTTGGACCCTATAGCTATCTCTGGTAAGCTCTTCATTATGGAGGCCACAAATGTCCCATTTTTGACAGAAATGTTTTCACCATTTTTCTAACTCTCACAAAGGTTTAACTAAATAATTAACTATTAAATACTAAATCACAAGAGTTAAAGCTCTCAAAAAAGCTCTAGTAATAATTATAATTAATAATTAATAAAATAATCAATCTACCATGGTCCAACCCTAGCCAAAGTGTAACTAACTAATAAGAGACAGTATTCAAAACTTTAACGTTACACATTATATCTACTAATCCATGAATTCATTGTGATAGCCACATGGCATCAAAAGGAAAGCACATGTAGGAAGCAATACCATCCCAACTAAGAAAGAAACAACCTAGAACAAGAAGAGGCCAAGAACAACCCTAAGAAGAATAACTAACAACCCATGCCATAGGTCCTCTCAAGGAAGAGGCAAAGGTGGAATCTATTCAACAAATTCCAGGACTAGTAGTAGCAACAGAACACTCCCATTGGGATGATGTGCGAGCATAACTAGCAAATCTTGAGGTGACCCTAATAGAGGCCTGCCTAAATCAAATCAAATTGAGAGAGGTCCAAAAATTAGTGCTCTAAGAGTTAAATTTTGGCCCTTTCCTGGAGCATGCACCAAAAGAAGTGCAAGACCAGTTGAAGTTCTCTCCCATGTGGCCAATCATCACTACCATTGGGGAGTGGTACATGGGAGAGACATTTTTATTCTAGAATAATAGGTAGCCTAGATCAATGGTAAAAATCAAGGACATCTTAGTGTCCTACTTAGCATAAGGCATTGCTGCAATGCTTGGGTTGCCTAAAACAAGGATGAACCTTACTAAGATCCTAATGCAGGTAGATCCTAATATCAAGAAAGAATAGGTGCAATGGTGCTTGATGTCGGCTGCAGAATCACTACCTTCTCTGCTCAAGCATGTGGTGCTCTGAGTGGAAGATTCCCTATCAACCTTCCATAATTGATCTATCTAGAAATGGAGAAGCAATTTAAAGAAAATGAATGTGGAAGAAAGGTACTCCCCTTTTCATGCCTCATCAGGAAACTCTGTCGAAGGGGAGGAATAGTCCATTACACCAATGATACTATCAAGACTATTCTAGCTACCAACTGGGTAGAAATGGTGAAAGATATGATGCCTGTAACAACTATCCAAGAAGAGGAGCACCGACTACCACCTCCACCTGCCACTTAGACAACAGTGCCAGATATCACTACAACTGTCCATTGATTATGCGAATACTGGGAATGGCTCTTAAGTGAACATGAGAAACAAGCAAGCATGAGAGGCAGGGACCCATCTATATATAGATCAGAAATAAGTCATCTTAATGAGGTGGCCCAAATAATTAGCTTGATGGGTGGAGGTGGATCCATTTTTTTGGCCCAAAGAATGTAGTTTCCTACAAGATCAAATTCAATCACTAAAGAAGTCACAATCTCTATCAAAAAATAATAGTCACTCCTAGAAATCTCTAGGAATGCTGTGACTTTCTTGATGTGCTTGGAAGAGGGTGAAGGGATAACAATTTTGGTGATTCAACACCAAGGGTAAGAGATAGTAACAAAAATGGTTACTGATTAGATTGACAAAACACGCAATGCACCTACAATATTTGTACCAAATGTCATTACATCCAAGGATGTGCAGATGTATATAAAAATCACAAGCAATAGAATAAATGTAGCACAACATGAAGAATTGTTAGACCAATTGGTGGGAACTGGGAAACTGCTTCCAAATGTCTTTGATCTTTCAGACAACATTATTATAACCCAGTCAGAGTTGCTAGAGGCAAGCGGCAAGAATATCACTTTGGAGGCGCAACTCAAAATAGCCAAGGAACTCAATGAACTCCTGGAGACCAAGGTTTCTTAATTAAGAGCCTAGATTACCAACCCCACATTCCTCAACCTAGCATTGATAAGAGATTAAGCTATGAAATAGATTCATATCATATAAAAATGGGTTGAGGGTGCAATGGAAATGGTGGTGTTCTATCAACCCTTGGTAGAGGTCACACAACACAAAATCCAAAAGGCCTTGGATCGGACCCACTAGAAGAATGTCCAGTTGACCACAAAAAATCATCACTTGTGGAATGTTGATGAGCATAAGCAACAATTAACTAATTTCATCCATCAATAACAAGAGTAACTTACTAGAGCAAACAAAAAATTAAGGAGATTGATAGTAGAAAATAGGAATCTCTCCATTGAGGAGGTTCATGTACTTCACTAGAAAACTACAATTGAGGTAGCTACCTAGAAATTAGAGGCTCTCAAATTTGAGAGAGTCAACGACTATTAGAGAGAAAAAGTTGGTCTACAAAAAGAAGTAAATGAAAAACATATCCAGTTGGCCAAAGAAAAAGTAAATGAGACCCTCTAGCAACTCCAACAAGGAAAAGAATTGTGACAACCTATTATTGATGGGATAGATGCCTACAACAAAATGAAAATCTGCATGAAGGAGTTGCAAATCGAGGAGATGATGAAGTATATGGAGCTTGTTAATCTCTATTATGCAAATATGGCCATGTTGAGTACTAAACAGCCATAGTTAGAGCTCAAGAAGCAAGTGGCCAACTCGTACTTATTGTATGAGGCCAAGTTCAAGCATCACAAGGACATCAAGAAAAAGCTTATGATGGAAAACACTAAACTTGAAGTTCTCAAGGCATGATTCACTGATCAACAATCAACTACCAAGAACTTAACTAGGAGGATGAACAACTACCAGGAGCTCTAGAATGTAGTCAAGGTGTTTGATATCAAATGCAAATAGTTCACTGCCTAGTTTATCAATGTAAAGGAAATGTTCCCAATAATGCCCTATCCATGGGATATCCCCATTCTAGCCCACATTGGTAATGTCGTGTGGACTGTGAATGATCCCCAAAGTAAGGAGGAAAAGATGAAGGCATTGCTAGATGCCTTTCACCTTCCATCAAAGGTTGCAACCACAGTAGGATAGCCATAGTTGCCTTAGCTACCACACATGCTTGAACCTGGAAAAGGTCCTTTAGAACCTCAAGAGCCTCCATCGCCTAGGACTGTTTGATCTTCTCCCCTACCTTCATACCATCAAAGGATGTGATGTCAAATTTATATGTAGTCATGTCATGGTGTTCAATTTTGCATCATGAACACCATATTTTTTTGTAATTTTTTGATTTGTACACTTGGGCACTCAGTTTTGTCAAGTCAGTTTGTTTTGTTAAGAGTCAGTTAATAATTCCATACCTTTCCAATTTTTTAGAGGAACTAGAGGATGAGTCTTCATTCATTCATGGGGGTATGATGAGTGTCAAAGTGTTGCATTGATAGGGCCCCATTGATGCTGCCTTGTTGACGGGCCCTTGTCAATGGGGCCACATTTACGTGGTGTTGCCTTGTTGACGGGGTTGCTTTAACATAGTTTTTGCTATGTCTATGGGGCCCCATTGATGCAATATTATAGAAAACATTATAAATATGACCTCCTAGCCATGTTTATGGGCATTCAAGTCATAGTAGTAGTTGAACTCTTACAGTTTTTACATTTGAAAGTTAGAATATTTTCTCAAGTGCCCACAGCAAGAGTCATTCAATGTATGAATCTTTGTTCAAGCACTATTGTTCTTGAGCACGATAGTATGTATGATGATAAAATGAGCTTCTTGATAAACCTTACAAAATTCTAGATAGTTTAGATGTTTCATTCATGCATTTAATACTTTTAATTATTTATTTAATGTTTTCTAGTAATTAATTAATATAAGCTAGATAGATTAAATACACAAGTATGACCACTTCGAGTGTAACACATATTTGCTTGGTAATCCC
>MNCI01006454.1:0-26851 GCA_015680685.1 Gnetum montanum
GGTAAAATCTGGCACATACTCATCGGGATGAGTATATGTGACCCTTAGCTTGTTGAGGACATGGTTGATTTCAGTTATGTGTATGATGCTGACTTTCTCCTGTATTGTCCTTAGGTGAGTTGATTTCGTGAGAAAAAGCCATTCTTATTGGTGTGCAACTTCACCGTTATTATTTTTTTTATTCTTTCTTAACTGATTAACCCAAAGGTTCGTTTTAAGCTCACAACGATGTGAGTGATATCCCTTATGTTAAATTGGTGAAAAAACACCTAGTCCTCGGCAACGGCGCCAATGATGAGTGGCGAGGTACCCCTACACTCCACCATACGAATACGAGCGTACACGCGCGATCCGGTCGAACTCCGCAGACTAAATGCCTTAACGCCACAAGAAACACTTGGGGTTAATCGTCCGTTGTCTTCCCAGGCTTGCTTGTATGTGTCACGGTGTATGGTTAAGCAAGTCTGAGGTATGTGATTTTTTTGGTATTTTCGGCTTATCTTCTATGCTACCAGGAGAAAGGGTTGAGAAACTAAGCTAACTCTAACTAATGTCCTAATCTAACATTAACTAGCGTCAGCATCCGTTCCCACTTGCCGGACACACCCTGAACTATGCAACTGCAGCTTACCAAATGCTAATCGTTATTGGGATCGCCACACGTAACGCAAGTGCTCGAAGTGGTCGTACTGAGGCACCTATTTAGCCTACGTGTGATAAGCAGCCGATTCCTTGACTAACCGTACACGTCCATAGATGCGCGTAATCAAGTCGTACTTGAACACACTAGGAAAGCAGGAAATAAAGCAATAAATGAAACCACGTGCTGCAAGGTTTATTCAAAAAAGTTCGTCTTTATTGCCGTACACAACTTGGGTTCAGGTTACAAGCTGCTCGAATAAAGAGCCATTCACTCTTGGACTCCTACTGCGGGCACATGGAGAAAAATTCTAACTCTGGAGTGATCAATTTCCCAGAGCTTCGCTACACTAGCCAGGATTGGGAAATAAGGGGAGTGCCGCCTCTTATTTATAGAAATGGCGGCGGGACGCGATATCGCGTACGCGATATCGCAGGAGAAGACGCGATATCGCGTACGCGATATCGCGGCCTAGTGTAAATCGCGTCTCATCACCTCTTACAACATATCAGGAAGGTGCTTCAAGAACAAGCACTAGGAAAACAACATACATCAAGCTTAGCCTTGTCACAAGGTGTGGCATAGGCCTACAATAGGGTGTGGCAATAACATGTAGCACTTTTGTGTGCATAAACTGTCAAAAATGAGAATATGACAAGGTTACATTACAATCTCACACACCTAAGGATAGGAATACATTTAATGAGTACTATACATGGTATTCAGGAATGCTATTCAAGCCTAGAAGGCTATAGGATGAACAACCCAAGTCCATCCTAAGTTGAAAGGTTTAGGCCACTAGGAGCACACCAAGGCTACACCATGCTATTTTGAGAAAAACCTATCTCTATCATGAAATGTACATGATCATCTATCACATTTCATCCACTACACAACTATCTCTACACGTACATGAAAAACCATCAAAGTGAACTCACTACATGATTGCCATCGAATGAAAATGATTTGGGATGCAAACATCATGATTGAATAATGGGACACACCAACTGAGTATCCACCACTTGCCACAATTGGACCTCAAGGCATTGCCCACTTCTGGGTCATCAGTATTTGGAATGGCCAAGGATACCATTTTATGCTATCTACTAATCTAGTATTTGTAGGGTCTAGGATGGATCACCATCATCTATTATTGCTCATCAAACATAGAGAGGCAAAAAAATGATGATGTACTTATTGTTTCATAATAGGCAAGGAACTGATAAATCCACAACCCAATGTTGGGATTTTAAGGCCAAATAACCAATTCATGAAGGCCTCAAGAGCACACATCTTCCCCATAGACATAGTGCTCATAGAACCAACTAAGGTTACCACTGGCAGCATCTTTGTACCTATGCTACCTACAAAAACTAATACAACAGATTAGAAACAAAGACATTAGTAGGAACATCATCAACACATCAGCCTCATATACACCCATCAAGCATGATCATATAACAGAGAAATATCACTCTTGCAACATCATAAAGAGTAAGACCGCAGCAACATGCATAGAGATCAATCATGCAAAATATTGATGGGTCAATTAGATACACTCACACAGAAGAATTCATCATGAGGCACACCCAAAGAGAGCTAGAACACTCAAAATTCCAAGATTCACATACAACAACCATTCCTAGTGAGTAATGCTAGTTCTAACCAGGATCAAAATCTCAACACAATCATAAGAGGCATTGATAATAGAGAATCATTATCTCAACACAAAAATAAGGAGGAAGACCAAGGTCTAGCCATAAATAGGTCTCCAAAAAACCAATTCTTAATATAATGAGCAACATCAAGGAGGATGCATCCACAAGAAAGACTCTCATGAAAAGAGGTGAGGTCTCAACAAGAACCAAAAATAGGATAACCTACACTTGAAGGTCTTCAAATCAAAGTGGCCAAAGAAATGTCATCAATCAAAAGAATGATGCCACAAATCTAAGGGAAACACAACTAGCTCAAATAAGAGAGCACAACTCATGAAATGTCAGCAACAAGGGTAATCATGCCTCAAGAACAAGAGGTTGTCAAAACAACACAACAAACATCTAGCTTTTTGATGGCACAAATGGCCTCAAAATGCATCCTTAACAATCCCAACAACAAATCATCACACCGTGTAGGACACAAAGCCTTGCAGTATGAACAATAGACATAACTAAAGTGACAACCATGTAGAATTTGAAAATGCAACCATGAAGACCCACATACACAACTAGACAAACATACAATTGTAAACATAAATGTACACAGTCTACTAGCAATGGTCTTGATCCACCTAGAACAAGGCTCACCAAAAGCACATGTCTGAAGGCCATACATCCTAAGGTACCTAGAAACCAACATATTCTAATTTGTAATTCCTATACTCACTGTATCTAGGATGAGTCAAAGTGCAAGGATATCGCATCCTACATAATTCAATCAAAGCCATCTCGATACATGTCATCTAGGTGGAAATCAAAGTAGAGACTAGGTCTAATTCATCCTAGATGAATCATTAGAGACCATAGATGAGAGCTCCTTAAGCAACAATAATTTATTAGTTGCCAATAGAAATCTCCTCTACCATATCAAATAAAACCATAATTGGTCCAACCACAAGTAAACAAGTGAAGAACATTACCACAATCCAATTGTATACATCCTCAAGAAGAACAACATACACTAGTTGCTCACAATGTAACATCAATCTAGTTATGAAAAGTGTAAAAAATCTTACCATAAGGTAAGTCTTCAAAGAGCACATAAGGATATGATCCTAGATCACCTAGATATCAATCCAAAAGAATCATCAATAGAACAACCTCATTGGTGTAACACAACCAAAGAGCACATGCATATCACAAGACAATTTTAAAAATGCTTTGATACCATTTGTAATAGTGTTATCCCAACATTGTTTGGCACCCCTAGGAATTCACTAAGATCCAATGGATCTAGAGTGAAAGACTTGGGAAATATGCCTCTAACAAGAAAGCAACCTAAGAGAGAATGCAAGTAGCAACATAGCTTCTTAATATACATATGGGAATGCACCTCAAGGAGGACAACTAACTGCAAATGAAGACCTTGAAAACAAGCACAAAAGCAACCCTGTAGACAACATTAGTGGAAGGGGAAATGATGCATCTTCAAGGGATGGCACCTCATCCCTAGAACCCTCACGATATGGTACAAGGTTTGGCTTGGCACTACACCAAAACTATCCAATCCTAGCTACCTACATATCTATGAGAATCATAGCATCAGGGCCATGTAGTTATCCAAGTGAGGGTAGTATGAAGAGAACTTAGAGAGAGTTGCAACAAGAGGGTGTCCTACTGTTGGCTTAGTATCGTCAAGCTAAGATGGATTTTCTAACACTTGAGAGCCACCCAATTGCACCTCAAAGTGTTCCATGGCCCTCAAACCATGGGGAGAGCCCAAGAGAACCACCACCCTAAGAGATCTCTCACATAACATGATAAAGCTATTTGAACAATTCTTTGTATAGCCAAAATAAACCTCTATGAGATAGCTCTACAAGACAAGCTAGATTTAAAAACTTTAAGCACATGTGCTCTAAAATCTATTTAAGCTTGGTCCCATTAAATAAAACTGATATAATAAAATTAATTCAAGCTACCTTCATAGAGCTAAAATAGTACAAGTTGTCTTCATAAAACAAAAATGAAGAGCTATGCTAGAAGAGCCATACTAGTTAAGGTAAATAGAATTGCTAAATGGTTCCATAAACTAGTTCTATGTGTTGATGTGATTGAAAACACTCTTCTTGTGAAAGATAAGTTAGGAGCTCAAATTTGTATGAAAAGAAAAGCTTCACTAAAAAGAAAAACCTACAACCAAGCTTAAAAATCATATCAAAACATGGTAAGCACTTACTAAGCTAGATTAATAACTAAAAGCATAGGTGTGCCACCAAAATTTAAACATTGGGGTCCTCTTCCTTTATAGCTTACAATGTTGTTTTAAATTTGGCTTTCATAGCATGTATTGGTGAAATGAAAGCTCCAATGTGCATAATTGAAACTAAATGCAAACTCAAACTTGCATTAAAAACTCAACTAAGCTAAAAATACTTGGCAACACTTTTTATTACCAAAATTATCCATTATGCAAAAATGTTATATCCAAAATTATGCATTGTGCAAAAATGTTATCTCTAAATATTGCTATATTACTTGGACAAAATAAAAATAACACAATATTGAAATAAAACCTGCAAAATGGAGGGAGAGATATAAAGAAAATAAATAGGATAGCAACTTAGCAAATTTTGACATCTTTAAACTATAAACTAAAGATATGTTTACAAAGCTCATAAGTTGGTTGCTTCCATCACAACAACCCTTGTACAAGTGACCATACACTCTTAACTCATTTCCCAACCAATATATATATATATACTTATATAGATATGTTTACAAAGCTCATAAGTCAGTTGCTTCCATCATAAAAACCCATATACAAGACACTCACAACAATTGAAGATGGATTTAAATAGACAAATCTAGGATTTAAATAATGGAGTCAACCCACACTTAACTCAAACATGTTTTTAGTCTTTCTTTTACAAAAAGGTTTAGATATCTTAACCTATTTCTTTTTATTTTTAAAAAATCTAAAACTAAAAAAAGAGTAAAAGAGAAAAGTGAAGTTCAACAAAAATTAAATATAGATTTTATCTTTACATTTATGTCAAATAATAATTTAAATGACATAGACTAAAGCAAAATAAGTAGGAGCTACTTCATCAATCAACACACCATGCCTTCCATAATATGTATGAAAATTACAAACATGCAAAGGTACATCAATCAACATGCTATGCCTTCCACAATATGTAGAAAAATCATAGACATGCACAATGTAGCGACCGAAAATGTCGATGGTTGAAACATCGAGAGGTTGCTGGGCATACATTTTAACCCTGGATCTATGTGAGGGCCATGCTGGAGAGAAATGAAAATGGGATGCCTTGAATGGTCTGGTTGATTAAACAGGGACTTAATTAGTGTAACTTAACCTTTTGTAATATTTGTTTTTGAAATGATGCACACAATGTAAAGCGATGGTTAGTAAATGGAAACGATGAAAAATAGTGCAAAAATACATGATGATAGTAGGAAAATAACGAAATATACTTGGGTGAGAAAGTGCATAGCCCCAAGGTTGCAAATCCAATCTTTGTTTTGTTGGAAGATGTACAATTGAACATGCAACATTGGAGAAGCATAGCTTACATAGAGCAGTATGGTCATAGGTCCCTAAGCCATAGTAAATAACTTGCTACTCAGGATTCTTTTGTTTGCCAATCCGCTTGCCAAGAAGCGAATATGCTAAACTTGCAAAAGGATGCTTGAAGCCAACTAGAATGGTAAGAATTCCCACTATGCTCTTTAAAATCCAACTCAAAATCCAACCATGCAAAAAACATCCAACCCCTCAAGCATTGTTTACTGGGGTATTTATAGGACCAGGAGTAGGAGAAAAATGTGGTCTAGATGCCACATGTCATGGGCCCCACAAGGTTTAAACATGACTACACTAGGTAGGTGTATGATGCTGAATGTGAACAACATAGTAACTAGTGTGTCATGCATCCTTGTTTAATCTACCATTTTTTACCAAGAAACCTTGCTTGAGGCTTTAGGGCTAAGCGAGACAAATAGTTTTGGAGGTCGAAGCATTGCCAAGTGTAATCCTCTTATTGGAGTCACTTGGCAGGGGGGCCTTCATGTGTCCTATCCTTGCTACGCTGTGCTACACTGCATAGCGTAGCACCTTATGTTGGTGGAGTAAACTTGCTTAATGGTTGCAACATGAACAAATGCTTTGGAAGGCTGACTTGTTATCAACTTGCATCTTGTATGCTTGATTGGTCTCTTCAAGGCTTTCTACACTGCGTAGCATAGAAAATTTCTCCATTAGAAAACTTGCCAAACTATTTAGCTCATCTTGAATACTTTTGATAACACCTAGCATGGTCCTTGGGTAGACTGTCAGCAAGGTCAATTGTCTAGTTGGGTAGGCTGGAGAGTCTAGCAGGCCTGTCAGCCCTAAAGATAGAAAACTTGCCAAACTGTATAGTCTATCCTTATTGCCTACACTATTTTGATGGCCCAACATGATGCGGAACTTGTGGAAATACTTTCCCAAATTCCAAGACTCTATTGAAGCATCAAGGTCTTTGATGAGACGCGGTTTACACTAGGCCGCGATATCGCGTACGCGATATCGCATCCCATGCGATATCGCGTACGCTATATCGCGTCTTCTCCTGCGATATCGAGTACGCGATATCGCGTCGCGCCGCCATATCTATAAATAAGAGGTGGCACTCCCTTCATTTCCCAATCCTGGCTAGTGTAGCGAAGCTTTGGCAGATTGATCACTCCAGAGTTAGAATTTTTCCCCATGTGCCCGCAGTAGGAGTCCTAGAGTGAACGGCTCTTTATTCGAGCAGCTTGTAACCTGAACCCAAGTTGTGTACGGCAATAAAGACGAACTTGTTTGGATAAACCTTGCAGCACGTGGTTTCATTTATTGCTTTATTTCCTGCTTTCCTAGTGCGTTCAAGTACGACTTGATTACGAGCGTCTACGGACGTGTACGGCTAGTCAAGGAATCGGCTGCTTGACGCAATGCATGAGTACGACTCAATTACGAGCATTGGATGCTTGGTAACCCAGTAGCGTATTCCAGGATTCTGCGCTTGGTAACTCCCGGGTCTAATGTGTACGGCTAGTTGAGGAATCGGCTGCTCATTGCTAGGCTAGATCGTGTGATAAGTACGACTTAGTTACGAGCACCCACGGGTGTGTACGGCTGGCTAAGGAATCGGCTGCTTATCACACGTAGGCTAAATAGGTGCCTCAGTACGACCACTTCGAGCACTTGCGTTACGTGTGGCGATCCCAGTAACGATTAGCGTTTGGTAAGCTGCAGTTGCATAGTTCAGGGTGTGTCCGGTAAGTGGGAACGGATGCTGACGCTAGTTAATTTAGACTTAGACCTTAGTTAGAGTTAGCTTAGTTTCTCAACCCTTTCTCCTGGTAGCATAGAAGATAAGCCGAAAATACCAAAAAAATCACATACCTCAGACTTGCTTAACCATACACCGTGACACATACAAGCAAGCCTGGGAAGACAACGAACGATTAACCCCAAGTGTTTCTTGTGGCGTTAAGGCATTTAGTCTGCGGAGTTCGACCGGATCGCGCGTGCACGCTCGTATTCGTATGGTTGAGTGTAGGGGTACCTCGCCACTCATCATTGGCGCCGTTGCCGGGGACTAAGTGTTTTTTCGCCAATTTAACATAAGGGATATCACTCACATCGTTGTGAGCTTAAAACGAACCTTAGGGTTAATCAGTTAATTAAGAACATAAATAACGGTGAAAATTAGCACACCATTAGAAATGGCTTCTTCTCATGAAATCAACTCACCTAAGGACAATACAGGAGAAAGTCAGGATCATACGCATAACCGAAATCAACCATGTCCTCAACAATCTAAGGTCACATATACTCATCCCGATGAGTATGTGCCAGATTTTACCTTTGTTTTCCATCAAGATGAGCAACTGCGGTGGAGAGACATGCAAGGTAACATCGTGTTACCCCCAGATCGATCCGCTCCCAACATGCTTTCCCGTGCTTTGGTACAGTATGGCATGCATGAGCTGCTTGCTGAATACGTTTTGGATGATTATGACACAAGGGATTATCATCCCACAAATGCCCAACGTATTCGGGATGCAAGGCAGGAGAGCCAACATTCACTATTGAAGGGCAAGGTTCCCCACGTCATTAGTGAAATAGGAGAAGAGGAACCCCTCACGATGGGTTTCTTAGAAAATGATGTTCCTCCTCCTCACTCTAGTGAAGAGGTTAGGCATCAGGGCCTTAGATCAACGATACATATTCCAGGCTCTGATCCCCGTGAGCACCAGCTGTTCACGGCAGGAACAATCACTCGCACTAATGACGGACTCGTTGATCGTCACAACGATCGGGGCCGAAGCAGCCGAAGAGAAGGCAAGAAACATCACCATGGTGATGGATCCCCTTCTTCTTCCCCTTCATCACATCATTCACCCTCTCCTTCCACATCTGGGCGCAGCCACCATGAGCATAACGCGGAAAGTAAAGGTAGAAGAGATGAAATGCCTCGACAAGAAGGTCGAGAGGAGTTAGGACAAGGGCAAGGACGTAGGGAGAATAGGGAACCACAACGTAGACATCACAGACGTCATGAAAGAGATGATCATGACGAACCCCTATTCGCAACCCGAAGTATGCTTGACATTAGAGAGGCAGTTAGGATTCCCACAAGGCATTTGAAAGACAGTAGGATCAAGCGTTTGGATATAAATAATATCCCACGTTTTGAAGGGGGATACAACGCTGATCCTCAACATCATTTACAGGCATTCCACGACGCCTGTGCCTTGCAGAACATAGACAATGAGTGGCAGAAACTCAAGTTGTTCCCAAGGACACTCACTAAAGAAGCAGAAAGCTGGTACCGGTCCTTAGAACCGGAAACCATCAGGAGGTGGAGTACGATGCTCGAATTATTCAACAACAAATACCAAACGTACTCCAGAGTGTCCAACTTGCGTAAGCAGATCCAAGGCTGGAAACAAGGAGCTTATGAATCCTTGGATGCTGCCATGGCCCGTTACTACACATTGCTACATCGTTGCCCGGGCCATGGGTACGCTAAGCGGGATCAACTTCGCCACCTCGTGGATGGGCTACGAAATGAAACGAGAAGAACTCTTGGGACTTACGCCCAAGGGAGACTCTCCCAACTAAGAGCCCATGAAGTTGAAGTATTGTTGGAACAAGTAGCGCAAGAAGAGGGTGAGCTACGGAAAAGAGAAAGTGCGGAGGAATACAACCGTGATCCCTCCCTTCGTAAGAAGGGAGTGAAATTCTGTGATGAGGAGGATGAGTCACCACTCGAAGAGTTGGTGAACAGGAAAACTGTGCCGATCCAAAAGTTAACAACGGAGGTATCGGCTAAGGTAGACCAAATGTGGGATTCCTTAGACTCACGAATAGAAACAGTCCTGAAAATTGTAGAAGAGTCTAAGGATGAGCAAAGTAGTGATAAAAGCAAGAACATGCGGAGAAACTTTAACCCTGCACATAACAAGGGTAAGGGAAAAATCTCTAACTCCGATGAGGCTGAAAATTCTGATTCAGACAATGACGGTGGATGTGAGGTCTGCTATTATGACCATCCTAAGGGATGTTGTCCAATTATCTCACATCTGCAGGAGTCTGGGGTGTATGCATTAAATCCAAGACTTAATCAACGGCAAACACCCAGAAGGTTACCTTATCCACAAGGTAACCCGAGGCAGTTCCACCAACCCTTGACGTATTATCCAAGTGGAACACCTCCGCAGCCCATCGAGCAACATCAGCAGTGGCAATACCCACAGTCATGGGGGATGCCACAGCCAACACATCGATACCCTTACCGGCAGCCTGATCCTTATGGTTATTATGTGCAGCAGCCAGTTTCTCCAGGTGACGCTATGAGTCACACTCCACGCCGTCACTACTACGCTCGGGAGTACTTCAGAAGGACTCCTTCTCCTCCGGGAGACATTCCACATTCTGTCCATCCTCTAACTCCACCCGCACCTTTTCCTCAAGTAGTTCCCATAACACCTCCTGCTCCAACAATGCAAGGGGAATTACCTACCCAACCGCAGCAACGTCACGCCGCGAGATCTGTAAATATTCAGAGTGTAAATATCCAACCGGACACTAGTTCTGGCGATAACTGTACAAAAAGGAGACCCTTTTTCAGAACTAGGAGCCCGGATAGGCTCTCGCAACAACAAGCGGACGGGTATATGTATAGGCCTCTAACTACTAACACTTCGGAGCACCCTTCAGTCCAAGGGAATGTAACGCATACGGTTATGCTAACACATACCGTAACTGACTGGATCAAGGTAGGCCACCTTCCCAGGAAACTAACTGATCCTGGGAGTCCCTTTATTCATTTGCAGATCGCTGGGAATGCACCACATCGAGCTCTTCTTGACTCAGGTTCCGGAGTCAACTTAATTTCGCGAAAGATGTATCACGCCTGGAACCTGCCCCAACTTAAGAAGAGCAACATCCAACTAGAGCTGGCAGACCAGTCCATCACTATTCCCTTGGGTTTGGTGGAGGACGTTATCACCACTGTGTGTGGTTGGTCCTACCCAGCGGATTTCCTAGTGATCGATGTTAACAACAACGAAGGGGACTTCCCAATTATAATGGGAAGGGCATGGCTAAGCACAGTAGATGCATGCCTTAGGATCCGTGATCTTTCCTTGGAAATCTCCAAGATAAACATATGTGGAAAGATCGAGAAGAGGATAGTTCCATGCATCACATACAGTGATTCATCGGGTGATGACACGGAGGAAATGTCTCCATGTCACAGGTGTGCCCAGGAAACTCTGCAACAAAGATGCCTGTATGTAGCAACCACACAAGAAGTAGTAGACACCCCGTGGTTGACAGCTTCTCATAAGAGCAAACAAATATGCATGGAACGAACTGAGGCAACTCATGCCAACAACCGTGGCATAGACACATTGGAACGTGAGCGTCGCCAACTTCCAACCCTGAATTTAAGATCATCAATTGGGAGAAGTTGGGCACTGCTTAGAAATTCAAATAGGCGCTCACTACTTCGGATCTCTCCCTCACAACTCAGTCATGGGGGAGATGGCCACCTATGCTAATCATATGGGGCCCTCAGTTCTTTTTCAGTTTTTGTTTTACACGTTTTTGTTTTACAACGTTTTTGTTTTTCACATTTTTGTTTTACAATTTCTTTAACTTTTCTAATTTTTGTTTTACAAATTTCTTTAACTTTTCTTGTTTTTGTTTTACAACATCGTTATATTTTTCTATCTTTTTGTGTGTGTGTGTGTGTGTGTCATCCATCATGTAAATTCGTCACCCAATAAGTGTTCGGGCCGATGGGATGAACTGTTTTTCATTAATTGCTAATGTTTGGTTTTTACCTTTAAGTTACATTGTTGATACTAAGGTATGTTCTTTTGATATGGCAGGCAATGAGATCACTTCATCCATCCATCCATCAAGTCTATGGTTTCCCTTGGCTTGGAAATGTACAGTTCCCTTCCAATAAGAACTTTAACGAACCGGTGACTGGGCATTTCTCAAACTAAGGACGGACTCAAGGATTTGAAACGGGTGTGACTTCAAGGGAACTTGGTGCTCTTGTGTTGGTCTTTCACTTGGGTGCTTGGATGTTTTCTTCTTGGGTTTTCTTACCGTTCCGATGTAACCCAATAATCGGAAGCTGAGACAATAAAAATAAAGAAGTCTTTGCATGGTGTGGTCCCCACGCATAAAAACAAAAAACAAAAAAAAGAGAAGACAAAAAAAAATGGAAAAAGAAAAAAAAAGTAAGGAATGAAAAAGCTAAAAGCTAAAAGTGAGGATTCAAAGCACACCCCTTAGACGGAATAAATTTGGGCTGCAAGCACTGGTTATGGAACCAAAGTGTTCCCTCTAACTAAGGCCCTTCTCGCTTCCCATTCTCTCTGTTGTTTCGTCGGAATGGTGGTGGCTTCTCGAAGTTGCATCCTTGTTACCCAAGTGGATGATTTAACCAACTGCATTGATGCGAAGTCACTGGAAGTGGTTGGTTTGAGCCCAGAGTTGGAATGAGATTCGCCAAGTCACATTAATCATGTAACACACAAGGGGCTGTACACCACCTTGTTCTTGGGATTCCATTCCACTTCTCTTCTTCCCATCCTTCTCTCCATTGTTCACCTCATTGCCGGTTGTATCATTGTATATACTTTAGTTGATGCTTTGTTTTCTTTTTGGTAAATTCTTCCGGTTAAGACTTTAACTCTTGTTTCCAAAGGACATTCCCCGAGCCCACGGACTCTTTGAATGTGGGATTGTCAGGGCATTAAGGGCATGAGCCTGCTTTGGGGAGGACCCACTGACATTCCTATTTGGAACATTAGTTAACTTCTTTTCCTTAACGTTTTGCAATTAATTAACATTTTTGTTCATTTCCATCATGACATCCTTTTTATCGATGCCATAGTTGTCCCTTTTTACCTATCATTCCTATTCCTTTTCTCTCTCCATTCTAACGCTACCGGAGGTTCGCGATTAGTCATGGGGGTACGGGGCCTGATTTTTCGATTTTTATCCTAAGCCCCGGATTTTTTCGTTTTTCTTCCTTACCCCTATGCCTTCGGTAGTCATCATCTATATTTTCCCAGATCCATATCAGCCATACCACACCTTAGCCAGTGAACCTAAACCGAAGCAAGGTATGCTTTACTTAATGATTCAATTACCCTTGCTAATATATGATGGTGTTGTGTGTGCAGATGGCAATCATACAACAACAGAATGGATCTGGAGCAGACACTTGGAATGGAGCAGCGCTGAAGCAGCATGCAAGGAGTGGAATTGATAATGCGCTTACAGATGGACAACGAAAGGCGCAATCTAGGCGTTGGCAGCAACAAGACTCTTCTCTTTTCTTCTCTTCTATTCTCTCTCCTCTTTTCTCTCAGCTGCCAACTGTGGCCTGATGTCATTGTAATAAGGTGTTCACCCATGTTGTCATGAACACCAGTTTTTGTCAAGTCTTGTAATAAAGACCGTTCACATGTCATCCCATTAGTTCCATTTTCCCTAATAATCCCATACCTACCTGATATTATTGTAAGGAACTCGAGGACGAGTTTTCATTCAGTCATGGGGGTATGATGAGACGCGGTTTTCACTAGGCCGCGATATCGCGGACGCGATATCGCGTCTTCTCCTGCGATATCGCGTACGCGATATCGCGTCCCGCCGCCATATCTATAAATAAGAGGCGGCACTCCCTTCATTTCCCAATCCTGGCTAGTGTAGCGAAGCTCTGGCAGATTGATCACTCCAGAGTTAGAATTTTTCCCCATGTGCCCGCAGTAGGAGTCCTAGAGTGAACGGCTCTTTATTCGAGCAGCTTGTAACCTGAACCCAAGTTGTGTACGGCAATAAAGACGAACTTGTTTGGATAAACCTTGCAGCACGTGGTTTCATTTATTGCTTTATTTCCTGCTTTCCTAGTGCGTTCAAGTACGACTTGATTACGAGCGTCTACGGACGTGTACGGCTAGTCAAGGAATCGGCTGCTTGACGCAATGCATGAGTACGACTCAATTACGAGCATTGGATGCTTGGTAACCCAGTAGCGTATTCCAGGATTCTGCGCTTGGTAACTCCCGGGTCTAATGTGTACGGCTAGTTGAGGAATCGGCTGCTCATTGCTAGGCTAGATCGTGTGATAAGTACGACTTAGTTACGAGCACCCACGGGTGTGTACGGCTGGCTAAGGAATCGGCTGCTTATCACACGTAGGCTAAATAGGTGCCTCAGTACGACCACTTCGAGCACTTGCGTTACGTGTGGCGATCCCAGTAACGATTAGCGTTTGGTAAGCTGCAGTTGCATAGTTCAGGGTGTGTCCGGCAAGTGGGAACGGATGCTGACGCTAGTTAATTTAGACTTAGATCTTAGTTAGAGTTAGTTTAGTTTTCTCAACCCTTTCTCCTGGTAGCATAGAAGATAAGCCGAAAATACCAAAAAAATCACATACCTCAGACTTGCTTAACCATACACCGTGACACATACAAGCAAGCCTGGGAAGACAACGAACGATTAACCCCAAGTGTTTCTTGTGGCGTTAAGGCATTTAGTCTGCGGAGTTCGACCGGATCGCGCGTGTACGCTCGTTTCATATGGTGGAGTGTAGGGGTACCTCGCCACTCATCAGTCTTGAAATTTTATGGTGTTTCAATGGCCCCTCTTTCTTGACGTTTGGAGGATCTGCTCGAGAGAGGTTGACAAAGGATATGAAACACTATGAAGAATAAGACTCCAACATCACTCTCTAGTGGTTGTTTAGATGTTGCTTTGTTGTGCTTGGGAGTATTGGGCTAGTCATGTAGGGAAAGGGGGAAAGGCTGGACTTGAGGGAACAGGTTTAGGAAAGGAAAAGATATAACATAGTGTGGTCCCTCATCGAAGTTCTTGTGAGGGAGTCAACATGGATGGGCATCTTTCTTTTGCTGGATTTTAACCTCTCCTTGGAATGCTTGGAGATGGTGTTTTGAAACAACTGCTATGCCATTTGTTTTGGCCACCCTTCTCTTTTTTTTTGGTGAGCTCTTTTGCTCTTTTACGCTTTTCTTCTGCTGTTTAGCCACGTTCACTTGCAAACAACCTTGTTGTTGTAGAATAGGTGTTTTTTCCCTGAGATGAGTTGTGTTACATCCATGTGGGGCTTTGACCTACCTATAGATGTTTCCCATGTGACGAGTTGCATTACGTGCATCATGGACTTGGTGGTTGAGCATGTGGGAGGGCTTCATATGCATCGGGAAAGCTTGTAAAAGAGATGTAAAAAGAAAAAAAACTACGAGTGTAAGAAATGAGGTAAAGAGGGTTAAGAGGGAGGCCAGGATGTGCACTCCCAAGAGCCAAGCTAGTCGAAATGATCACTTTAGAATGATGTAGTGTCCTGCCCTCCAGGAAAAATGCATCTCTAAGAGATGCCATTTTGGCTTGTATTCTGTAAACGCAATAGAAAGAAAACCAAGAAAATGTAACCATGAAATGTAGTGAGGGCAAAGTATTTTTTCGTTAGAAACTACTAAAGTAGTGAGCATTGTTGCTAAGGCATGCGACATCCAAAGCAGGAAGGCCAGTAGGGATTTCGATAGCGGTAGTCTGAAGGGATTGGCACTGAAGAGGCTAGGAGTTGTGGCGATGTGAGTGCTCAGGATTCCCTGCCCAAGGCAAACATCATGTAGGTCAGCTATAAGGTGAGAAGCCTAATAGCTAAACATCTTTTGGGCTCAGATGATGGTGAGGGATGAAGGGTAGTGACTCTGTGGCTAAGCCATAATAGTGATGGGACTCCAGCAGTAGGCACTAATGACAGGAGCTACCACCAAGATGACTAGTTATGGTAGTGGTAGCTCTTGAAGGTTAGCAAGATATCAAAGGAAATCTTTGGAAGATCAACAAGATGCTAGGGGAGGTGGCGCTGCATATGTTCCAGAGGATGTTTTCTTGACATCGTGAACTGCATCTTGGAACTACAATGTCCCACCCCAGGTTATCTAGGAAGTTGAGACTATGCACGCTCACTTGTTTGTAGGGTCATGGATGCGAGATGAGAAAATTATGCTATGAACCTAGTTTAAGGACTTGGTAGACCATTAGATGTATTGGTTTAAGGTCCCAACAGACCGTGATGTGCTAGTTTAAGGTCCTAGCAAACTGAGGTGCTAGTTTAAGGTCCTAGTAGACCGTTGTGCTCATTGATCATTGATGTGGACTACTATGCTAGTTTATCATCATAGTGGATGGTGGATGGGCCAGTTGAAGGTCATAGCAGACTATACTGTGGGTGCTAGTTTTATGTCATAGCCCAAGGACTTGTGCTAGTTTATAGTCATAGCAGACTATCTGTGCTAGTTTATAGTCGTAGCGGACTCTCTGTGCTAGTTTATAGTCATAGCAGACTATCTATGCTAGTTTATAGTCATAGCAGACTATTTACTTACCTTGCTATATATCAAACATAGTATGTCTTGAGGTATAGGTGGTTCACAAGATTTGCATACTCTTTGCTATCCATATCAGCCAGTTTGAAGGCCCCATTCTCATAAGCTTTCGTAACTATCAACGAGCCTTCCCAGTTTGTTGAGAACTTGTTTACATGTTCACAAATAGCTTTGAGAACTAGGTCCCCTTTTTTGATTAGTCATTGATGTAGATTGGAATGATTCTTTTGTTGCTACTTTTCTTGGTACCATTCGATACGACCAAGTGTTTGGGCATGCTCCTCCTCTATGGAATCAAGGTCAATAATTCTTGACTCGTTGTTCTAGGCTTCATTCATGACACTTGATAGGATCATCCAAAGTGACAGTGCTTGTAATTCAAGAGGTAACACTACTTCAGATTTGTAAACTAGAATGTAAGGAGTCTTACCTATGGCCATTCTGCACATTATACAGTAAGCCCATAACATGTAGAGGATTTGCTCATGCTATCATCTCCTGTTATTGCTAAGCATTATTTTTAGCAAGTTTATGATGGCCTTTTTTGTTGCCTCCACCTAATCATTTGCCTACAGGTAGTATGGTGATGAAAAGGATTGCTTGATGTCAAGGTTGCTGCAAAAGGTTTTGGTTTCCATGCTACTAAACTATGGCTCGTTATCTATCACAATAGTTATGGGAAGACCAACCCTTGTTACTATATTGTCTAGGATAAAGTGGCAAACTTGTTGAGATGTAGTTTTCCTAAGGGGGATAGCCTCTACCCACTTTGTAAAGTACTCAGTGGCAGTGATGATGAAGCTATGTCCTGCAGAAGACTTAGGCGTGATGGGTCCTATGATATTTAGTCCCTAGCATTGGAATGACCATGTAATCTATGTAGGGTGCAACAAGGTAGGTGAAACATGTATAAGATTTGCATGACATTGGCATGTATCACACGTCCTCACTTTGGCAAGGAAATCTCATTTAATGCAAGGCTAGTAGTACCCTAGACGTCTGATTTTTTTCATTTCCTTCCCACCAATGCAAGTTAGCAATATCCCATCAAAGGAGCGTTTACATAGTATATCTTCTCTTATAAGGACATACTACTAGGCCCACTTTCGAATTACATCCTTTTAAGCAGATGTTAAGCCATGTGGGGGTTCACCGTGTTGAAGATAGGGTTTAATGTTAGTGTACCACTCTTGGGTATTGGTGGTGTTGACAACTGCAATGTGTGCCACTTGAATGATAGGATTAGTGCATTCTATTATTGAAGCAGAAAGAGTTGCAAATAGGTGCGATGGCACATTCAATGCTAATGTGGCTAAGGCATATGCAACGGTATTCTCATTGCAGGGCACATGTTGGATGTCTATCATTGTAAATTGTTTTAGCAAACTTTTGGCCAAGTCACAATAAGGCTGTAAATATGAAGCTTTATAGGCATAGATTTTGGTGATCTAGTTGACAACGAGTTGGGAATCGCCTCATACTACCAAATGTTGAATCTTTAATTCCTAAGCTACTAAAAGGCCCTTAAGGAGTCCTTTGGACTTAGCTAGGTTGTTCATACAAAGAAATGTAAAATGGTAAGTGAAGGGTCGAATATCCCTAGAGAGGAATATAATGATAGCAGTAGCACTACCACCTCACGTAGTTGAGGTACCATTGAAATGCAAAGTGGCTTCGAAGTGTAATGGCATAGGATTGATGTTGTTGACATGTTCATCAGGGAACTCCAACTCTATCATTGCCCGATCATCGATGTGTGAGGTTGTGAGCTGTGTAGCTATTTCTTGTCCCTTTGTCGATGATTGGGCTACATAGTGTAAATTGAATTCCATTGTTATAGCTTTCCATTGGGCTATCCTACTACTTTCATATAAATTTTTTGTGATAGCCCGAAGTACATTGCTCTTGCATATGATGTTAACCTTGCTATGAAATAGGTAATGTCTTTACTTTTTTAGTGCAAATACTAGGGCGAGACAATTTCTTTTTACTTCATTGTACTTCACCTCACAAGCTATCAGTGCATGCCTCAAGTAATAAACTAGGATTTCAGAACCATCATCTTTCTTCTAACATAACAATGCTACAATAGATGTGTTCGAGATGGCAAGGTAGATGTAGAAAGGCTTATCCCTCTATGGTTTGAAGGTACAAAAGCTCTTTCTTTAAGTCATTGAAGGCTTGTTGACATTGCTTGTTCATTCAAAGTTGATCCTTTCTTTAGCAAGTGTTGCATGCAGTGTAACTTGTCGATCAACCTCACTATAAACCTTCTGATAAACTGTATTCTACCTGGCAACCCGCATAATTCTTTAAGGTTGGTAGGGGTTGCTAGGTTAACACTAGTGTTAACTTTGTCAGGGTCCACTCATATTCCAACCTCCAATACTACAAACCCTAGCATGCGTCCAATTTTAACTCTGAAAACATATTTCCCTGGGTTGAGACGCAAGTCATGCTTGTAATAACATTTGAGGACTACATCTAGATCATTGGGATGATCAATAGCTTCCTTAGACTTGACTGCTATGTCATCCACTTAATCATTTAGTCTCTCCAAGAGGTAGTCACTAAAAATGTATGTTATGGATTGTTGATAAGTTACTCCAGTATTTTTGAGTCCAAAAGGCATCATCGTGTAACAAAAGGTTCCCCAAGGGGTCATGAAAGTAGTTGTTAACTAACGATCTAGATTAATGCGGATCTGGTTGTAACTTGAGAATCCATCCATAAAGGACAATAAAGCGTGACCAACTATAGTGTTAATAAGTTGATCAATACTTGGAAATGGGAAGTCATATTTAATTGTTACTTTGTTTAGATCTCAAAAGTCTATACAAATTCATATACCTCCCATTTTCTTAGAGACTACAATGATGTTTGACACCCACTCTAAGTAATCGACTGTGTGAATGAAACCAGGTTGATACAGCTTGGTGATTTCATCACATACAGCTAGTTTGATTTCTAGTTTGATTTTTTGAGCCTTTTTCTTGACTACTTTGATACGTGGATCTAAGACAATGTTATGTTGTATGAGCTATGGGTCTAGGCCCAACATGTCATCATAGAACTATGCATACACTTTAATATTATTTTGGAGAACCTTAGATATGTCCTTTTACATTTATGGATCTAGGAGGGAGCTAAGTTTTAATATCTTTATTTTTCCCTTGGATGTAGTTACAGGTGTTTCAATGAGAGGGTCCTCGATCACATCCCCAACCTAAGTCTAAGGCTTGAACCAGATGTTCGAGCCAATCTAGAGATGTTTCCAGGGATGCTATAGTGTTGTTAGTAGATGATTCCCAGTTTATTGATTTTGAGTTTAGGTATCTTGTAAGCTTACCATGAGGACCTGTCAAGGTTAAAAGTGAATGTAGATCACCATGCATGGCCATTTTTATTAAACCACCACAGTAAGAAGAAGCCAAGTCAAGTGATACTTGTTTGTAGCAACAACATGCAATGAAGAAAGTAACAATACAGCATGAGATAATCATCAAGTACTGTATAAAGTTTTCATATCAAAGTTGCTAGTTTAAGGTCTTAGCAGATCGCATAAAGACCTGAAATGAGTACTAAAATTGCCATTTTAAGGTTGTAGTGGACTGTTACATGTTATATAAATGAATGTTGGGATGCCATAAAGGACATGGCGGATCATTAACTAGGTTAAAGCATAGGCTAGAATTACTAGTTTAAAGTCTTTGTGGATCACTACTAGGTAGAGTTGGAAGCCAAAATTGCTAGTTTAAGATCTTTGCAGATCGTTAACGAGTAGATTTTGAAAACTAAGGTTACTAGTTTAAGGTCTTTGTAGACCATTAATGGGTAAACTTTGTAAAGATAGATTGCTAGTTTAAGGTGGGATGAAATTTTTGGTGGGCCCACCTGTTATGCTGTAGACAATCTCTATGCTATAGTGATACTATGGCAAAATAGTGCTACACTACAAGGGGTATCCCACATTAATCAAAACATGAAAATGGCAAGTGTTTTACCACGTTGGATATAAATAGGGGTTTACCCCCTAGTAAACTTGTCATTTTCATTATTAGAGCTCGGAGCCCATACTCAGAGCGTAGCGCAATCACATGGAGAGAGAGAAAATAGGTGTAGCATAGTAGTTGACAAAGAATTCATGAGCGAGACAGTGGCACCTAAAGGCAAATGCAAGCATCAAGGAGTTGCCAAGGTAGATGAGGTGAAGGACTCTTTGGGATGCATGTCCAAGGTGCGAGTTGAGGTGCGATAGGAGACTCTGTCAGCTCGGTAATTCACTATGCTACCCTTATTTTCTAGATTGCTATTATCATTATTGTGGTGAAATTTGTGTTTATTACCACTATTTTGGTTGTTGTTTTGGTGGCTATGCCCTCATTGTCACTAGTTGGCCACATCGGCCGTACAGATGCTACACTATGGCTACATGCAGTATCACCTTAATCGCCATTGTTGAGAATGGCGACTACCTTGGTGTGAGGGTTTAGGTGATTCTGAGTGGCGTGGCACATGCTTAGCATAACGTACCACCTTGCGAAAATTTTGTTTTTATGACAACATGATGCATGCTTAACGTAGCGTAGCACGAGTTATTTTGTATGTTGAGATAGGTTTGGGATGGTGGGAGCATAGTGAATTCTTTCTCATCTGCAATGTTTAAGGCTATAATGTTTTTGTTATTGTTTCACTACATTGTTATGCCGTAGGGCCTTTAGGTCGTTATATTAGCAGCCTATCGCATTGCTACACTATTGAACCTGTAATACTACTACATTGTTAAGTTTTTTTAAGTTTCCTACACCACCATGCCTATTATAGGGGTATGTTTATTATATTGTCACATGTCTGCCTGTGCTTGTTCATTTTCTCTCTTGCTATGTTGTGTGTATCGTAGTCGTCACTCTGAAGCATGAGTGTAACTGTTGCACTACGTATCTATTATGTTATGTTGTGTATCACATAATCTGCTACTGTAAGGTGCACCCAACATTGTTACTATGTGTGGGTCTTGATGGCAATCCTACACTGCAAGTGTTACTTTGTTACATTGCCTATAATTTTTAACTCTATTTTCTGTTAAAGAGAAATTTGCAACTGGAAGATCATGCTATGCTACATGTAAAGAGGGGGTTATGCTATGCTACTTATAAATATATGGTTTTGCTATGCTATATGAAAACCTTACTTGAACATAATGCTAACATTTGGGTGCTTTATCACATAGGGTCATGTTGAAACACGTCCTAATTGTCCTTGAGATTGTAGGAGTCTTGTGCTACCTCAGTGAACTAGTGGCCAACATCCCTCCTCCCCATGCACATGTGGGGTAGCAGGCGGTGTGGTTCTGGAAGGGTGCACGAGACTTCTTACAATTCCTCCTCCACCATTTTAGTGTGATCATGTGATCGCAATTATAGAAACACTACTGCTCGGGGAAAACTAAGTTATTCTAAAATTCTTGGCTTATGGGGCAATTGGAGGTGAAGGCACAGTAGGTTCCAACCAACACCCAAAAGGCTTGAGGCATGTAAGTTGAATCTAGGACATGCTTGAGTACAAATGCTATTACTTATATAACATGTTATACATTGTCCGCAACATGGGCACTTGTTTTCAGAACCCACCTGGAACCATTTACTATGTCGGTGGGTGAGTTCTGTGAAGGTATCTTAACATGTTGTATAATCTATGTTACACTAGACATAGGCGTTAACTATATTTTTTTTTATATTGCTAGGTTTTATATTGATAGGAATGGTCTTCATGGTGATACAGATGCCTTGGCATTGGCACAGATGACCTTGCAAGTGTTCTTCTCTACCAGGAATGTGCACACTGGCATAATAGGACAGCTTGGGGTTGAGTTTAAGACCTACCTAACTTGGTATTTCCAATTTTATGGGAAGTGTAAGGAAGCTGGTTGGTTGGATAGGGAGTGGGCATCCCTTAGACTACTCACGGTTGAAGATGTGCAAGTCGAGCTCCCACAATTTCCTCTACCATTTAAACTTGCTATGCTAGGTCATGCATTTAGTGTTATCTATTCAAGTAATGATGTGCTTTGATCACATTTTTTTTATTTTTTTTGCTAACTTCTTCTTCTTTTTTGTAAACTATTACAGTGGCGATGAAATCCTAAGAAGTCACTATGATCACCTCTGGGTGTAACGAAACCAACCTCATTTTCAAGTACGAGGAGGTGGAGGAAACCTAACATTGGCTCTACAATGGGGCCCTAGCCACCCTTGTCCACAACCTTGAGGAGGCTGGCCTCATGGACTTATTTTTAACTATGAACCCAAGCTTTCCACCCATTGAAATGCTTTCCCTAGCTAACTTCTTCTCCAAGAAGGCTGATTGCTTTTGTACATGCGTTCACGGTGTACGGGTAGTGTTTGAAATCAATGATCAACCATTTGCGAATCTTTTTAGTGTCCCTTATGATGGTCTCCCCATAGGAGAAAAATCTAAGAAAGATGCAAACCGTCAAGGGGACATTGAGGAGTGGCTAGGGATGACTAAGGACCAAAAGGGGATCTACATCGAGAAGGTGAAGCTAAGGGTGGCTAAAACAAGTTACCTTATCTTCCATGCCCATGCCTTCCTGAAGCTACTCTCCCAAGGAAAAATCCTTGGAGTGGAGCAAGCTTGAATAATGAGGGATGTCAAGAAAGAAGGGACTCACTACAACTAGGCCAAGTACCTTTGCGAGAGCTTCCAAGCTGAAATGATCAAACTTTGTGAGAAGCTTGAGTCTTGTTTCAACGTGCACTATGCCCTCTTTGCAACCTACCTGAAATAGTTTATGGAGTTTTTGGTAGTCTGTGAGAATGGCATCTGGGTGCACCAAGACCATACTTAGATTTCCAAATCATGGATTTGCCAAGTTTTCTCTACCACACGATTCCAAGATCCCCCGGAGGCTATTAGGGAATCATTGTCAATAACAACAACAGATTAGGTGGCATGCACCTTCTGTGCCCAGGATAGCATGGGAGAGGCACCCCCTATTAACATGGGTAACGTGACAAGGGGAGAACACATCATTGCAGAAACAGTGATGACTAGCTTGCAACATAAGAGGTCTTGTCCTACTAAAGAGCCTCCCCACACAAATGAAGACAGGGGGAAGAAACTGCAACTCAAAATTTGCAGAGTGCAGCCCCTGATTGGTAAGTGTGTTTTATTATTTGGCTAATGCTTACTATGTTGTGATACACTAGGTAGCATTGCATAGCATAGCATCTATTTCATGTTGGCATAACTTGCCTACTGTAATTATGTTTTACTAGCAAAAGAAGGAGAAGAAGAAGGGGAGGAACATCTGGTGGCCCCTAGAATAGGGGCAACTGGTGAAGATGAAGAGGCCTTGGCTATAGAGGAAAGGGCCCTAGATGATAATGAAGGGGCCCCTATTGTAGAAGAAAGGGCCCCAGCCAATGAGGAAGAGGCCCTTGTCGATGAAGAAAGGGCCCTAGCCAATGAAGAAGGGGCCCTTGGTGATTAGGAAGAGGCCCCTGCCAATTAAGAAGAGGCCCTTATTAATCAGGAAGAGGCCCCTGCCAATCAAGAAGAGGCCCCTACCGATGACCATTTTGCTAAGTGTAGTTTAGTACTAGAGGGATTGCTACATTGTTGGGTTAACTAGAAAGAGAGGGGCTCCACTTTGACATTGGTGAGTTTGATCACTTGTTTGATAGTATATTGATGGGCAACACCCCCCCCCCTGTTATCACCCCTGAGGGTTTGCTGGGTAGGAGCTTTACACTATCATTTACATTGTTCGTTAGCTTTATTGTGGTTCTCTCCACTATGGCTAACACATTTTACCATGCAGTAGACACCACTATTGATACTTCTAGCCCTTCTTCGATCCACTTGTGACCATGGATCGAGACCCCTGACAAATTCATTTTTATGGAGGAGGTGGTTGCGACATGATCGACCGTCTAAAGCAGATTGATTCAAAGATTGGTCAGTTAAAGTTGCTACGCTAGACTTTCTAAATTGTTGTAATTTCACTCTATGACTAATGCCTTTCTATGTGCTGTTGGTGGCCTCTCACCTCAAGTGAGATCCCAAACAAGTGGTTGAGATCGACGCCGTACCCAAATTTCTACAGGAGGTGATCGAAGTGCCTCATCACATATACGATGAGGCAAGTAAATGTGCATTGTACTCAACATGTTCCTTGTGGGAATTGAGGAGTGTTAACGAAGACCTCTGGAAATGGGTACAAAGGCTTGAGAAGGAGAAGGCTAATCTAACTACTGAGGTTGGGGATCTCCAATCTAGGAATGAATTCCTATTGGCCTGGGATACTAATGATGGTAGTTAGCATACGACCGTCATTGACTACGCAAGATATTGGATAGCCATGTGATGCAATAATGAAGCTACACATGAAATAATTGAACAGCGCATGCAAATGGACCTTCTAGATCAAAAGAACCAAGATTGGAAGGATTATAGTGTGAAGGTTTAAGAGTGGGGGTAGGTGTAAAAAAATCACAAACACATGTATAAACTAGAATGCATCGCCTATTGTAAATAGTATTGAGATGCTTCAGTCAAGTTGCATACACATGAGCTATTTCTTAACATTATTGGCTCTTCTAGGGCTTATGATAGGTTCATGCAATAGGTGATAGTTAGTGAATCTCTTGAAAGGGAGGTAACCCTACCTGTGGGTGAGACTACCACTACTACCTTTTCTCTAGGACCACCAAAATGGACAGCCGTAGAAAAGGAGAAAGTTGCAGCAAGCACTAATCTGGGAGATAGGAATTGGACCAACATTACCAAGGAGGAGATCTTGCAACACCTCATGGCCAAAATGAATCAGATACCTCCCAAAACGGATGTAGGGCTGTCTCAGGTTAGTCACTTTTTATGGTGTGATAGTTTATTTTATAAGAGCCTTTATCGTAGCTTTAACTGATTGTTTTATTTTCTTTGTTATGTAGGATCTGAATGAAAATGCAAGACCTAATGAAGTAGGGGATGATGGTGTAGGCAAAGGCTCATAGTGTAGCGGTAGGGAATTTTATTATTGTCTTTAAATTTACAAAAATTTTGTAAACATAATTAATTGATATTGAATGAAGAATGTAATGTAAAGAGATTTATTTCATTTTGGCTAATGTGTTGTATTTATTTTTTATTCTTTCTCCTTTTAAACTCCTTGGGAGCTTCTCATTTTAGTTTTAGGCCATTTTGGGTCGTAACCATAATTTAAGGCCAGTTTAGGCCAATGTTAATAGTTTAAGGCCATTTTAGGCCATCACTAGTTTTAGGCCATTTTGGGACATGACTAGTTTTAGGCCATTTTGGATCACCGTATGGTGATAAAGAAATTTTTTTTTTAGTTTTAGGCCTTAGCAGGTTGTGATGTGATGCAAACAGTGGACATGATGTGAACAATGTAAACAATGAGGAAGATGCTAGCATAAATAGTGAATGCAAAATAAACAATGTGAGTAGTGGATGTATCGTTGATGCAAATAGTAATCATGGTAGAAGCAGTGAAGTAGTTATGCTGACACAAGCAATGATCATCCTCGTAACTACTTCGTAATCCATCATGGGCTCAATGATGTGTACGATCGAGGGGTCTTGTTATGATACTTATTTATGTTATCATCCACTATTTGAAAGGGCAGCTCAACCCATGTTGCTGCTTCATTCAAACTAGTTTCAACTTGTTCAGGCGTTTCAGTTTGAATGGGGGTTTGGTCTTTAGAGATTTTGATCTCTAACCCTTGCTCCATTCCTACATTGTTTATGGCATTGGGAGCCACTTCATTGCCATGAATTACCACATCCCCTCTCGCATAGGACAACTAAATCTCCTAGTGTATCAAGGAGGAAACAACCCTTAATTGGGCTAACCATGATCTCCCCAAGACCAGGTTAAACCCAAGCATTTCCTTTATGACTATGAACATTGTGCTTGTGGAGGATTGGTCCCCTACCAAAAAGTTGATATGCACAGTTTCCTTTACTTGCACACGTGCCCCATTAAATGATTTTAGGCAAGATGTCATCGTGGGCTTGATTTGATCGACCAAGCCCAATTTGTCCACTATGGGGAAAGGGATGACATTAGTAGCAACCCCATCATCAACATGTACCCTTCAAATCCTGTGTTGTCCAACGTAAATTTTGATGAACATAGGTGTCGTTGTCACCTTACCCTTTTCAGGTTCATCCTTAATGGACTAGTCATGAAATGTTAACTGAGATGGTCATGGTTCTTCAGGCATAGATGGAAGCATGACCACATGGATTGCTTTCTCCTCTGTTGGCATGTTTTTGTCAATTGGTATGGATGTTAACATGTGAACTAAGGCCTCACGGTGTGCAGTGGAGGTCATTACTAAGTCATACAGGCTCACAGTGTTTCAGAGCCTATTTGACCTGAGTAAGGACATTTAGAAGGTCATGTCCACTTTCTTGTTGTTTGCTACCCTTCTCTTCCTCCATTCATCCTAGGAGATGAATGTCTCAAGGAGGGGCAATTTTAGGTTGGGGGCTAGACCTTTTT
>MNCI01006454.1:26927-37982 GCA_015680685.1 Gnetum montanum
ATTGGCTCTATGTGGTGGGGACAGTTGAATGTTTTGGCCCCCTAATGACAAATAGTGCCTGTGGTATTGGCACAAGCAACAATGTAGTTTTCAGTACGAAGTATGTAGGGGCAGATGTCTAGGGGGAACCTTGAGGATGAATGATTGTTGTGACATCCTTTTGGCTACTATTGGTATCATCACACTACGTTGAGGCACACACACCATGAACAGTTGTTGTGGCGATTCTAGGTTACTATAAATGCCAATCATGTTGATGATGTACCCCACATTGTTGGCATTGAGGTGGTCCTTGTAAACATGCATGTATTGATTTTTAAGGTAGATAGGATTGCTTTCATCCAGAACCAACTTTCCCTAATCAATCATCTATTGGATGTCATATTTCAATGCTAGACAATAGTTTGTGTCATGATCACAAAGTTGATGGTAGTCACAAAACTGTTCCAGGCTGAAGTTCTTAGGAACTAGTAGCTTGCTGGATGTGGCCAAGGAGGTCTTCCTAAGAAGTTTACAATACTATTGATGCCATTTGGTCGTCTCCTTCAACATCCACTTATGCTGAATATACCTAGCCCCCAAAAATTGCTTTAGGAGTTCTAAAGGCTTAACGGGTAAAGGAGTGTATTTGGAGTGATCTTTACACTTGAAGTTGGGTTTAGGCCGGGTTGATGCCTTTGGTTTTGATGTTGAGGATTGAGTAGCATTACTTGAGCTAGGCGTGGTATTAGTTGACATTGTGGATACGTTTTTGTTGTTGTTTCCATTGTTACTAGGTTTGTTCTCATTAGTCACAACAGCCACCATGGCTATTGTGGCCTTGCCCTTCTCCTTGTCCTTTTTTACATATGTGTTTTGTATGCAACATAGGCCAGGTCTTTACTAGCTTCAGATGTGTCCTGGATGCTCTTCATTTGAGTGAAAGATTGAATGAGGGAGCATGGGGCTAAGTAGTACAATTTTGACTTGATAAAGTTGTTTACTGTCCCCTTGAAGATGGCCAACAAATGGGGCTCCATGATAGGCTCACGAATCTCATTCAAGGTGGTGCTCCACTGCTATATGAACTTTCAACAGATTCCAACAGGTCTTGCTTGATGCTCATCAACTAATCCAGTGTGACCTCTGGTTTCAAGTTATACTTGAAACGGGTCATGAACTAAGTTAGTGGCTCCTCCATAGTTGAGATGGAGGCACGTGGGAGCATGCGGTACCAGTCTAGAGCTTTGCCTATCAAAGACATGGTAAAGACATAGATAATAGTGTGTAGCCACTGCTTCAACAACAAAGATTCAGATCTAAACGTAACTAAATATGCATTAGGATCACCCTCCCCATTGTATTTTGTGAATTGGGGGAGTGGCATCCCAGGAGGTAACGTGAGCATGGGAACATCAGGTTGATGGGGTTGTTATGGTAGAAATCCATGACCTGCACAATGTTAGAACCAACATCTTTGAGACATTTAATCTCTTTAATGATGATCTGGATAAGTTGGAACACTTGGTCAAGACCTGGGGATGATGTAGATGGTTGTTGGGCTGCAAGAGCAACCATTGTTGGTGACATTGTAAGGGTAGTGGCTTGGTTCATAGGGGGTGCCATTGGGTCTACTCCTATGAAGGGTGTTGCCTATGCAATCCACCACCCAGTGGGTGGTGCTATTGGAGTGGTAGCTACTGGTGGTGCTATGGGGTTAGTCATTTGCATGATTGATGGGGAAAACCATAGTCCCATGCTTGGTTGTACCATTTACGGGACTTGGTATGCTTGGTGGTGAACGTAGTGTGACAGCTGGGAGGATTGCAAAATAGGAAGAGAAGTAGTTAGGGTCCACCATGCAGTTGGAGGTGGATTTGCTGCTGATGGTGGGATAGGTGCTAATGATGGAATGGGAGCGGGAACTCCATGAAGCTATGAAGTAGGCACAGTGTGTGCATAAGACAACGGAGCTGTGACTAGTGCTTGGTACAATGATGGGATAGAATGAGAGGGGGGAGTACCTACGAATGAAATCGAAGGGGTAGCATGTTGGTACGTTGAGGGTTTGAGATGATTGCCCATGGTTGATGAAAGTGTAGGTTGTGATAAGGTTGTGGCAACCATGAAGGGGGCAGAAGCAAAGAGCGGGTTTAACCAGAAGACCACGATGGGAGGAATAACCATAGGGTAGGTCTGGCCACCACCCCTGGAATGGAAGTCTAGGTCTTCCGATTCATCTTGGAATGCCACATCATAATGGAACATCATATCTCACTCCTTAGACTTACTGACTCGCATCAACTGGTTTAAGATTCACTAATATGTTTTTGTTAGGTGGATGGTGATATCAGGGGTAGGGATAAATTCCCTCCTGTTCTGATGAAGGAACTCGAAGTTGCATTTGTCCTTGAGTTCTTGGTGATCTAGGGTAGATTTGCCTAAATATTTGCACAGAGAAAGTCATAGCACTCTACGTCTTACGCCAAGAACTCAGGTGATAGGTGTTGGATTCTAAGATACTGACATGGCACTAGCACTGGGCCAAGTAGTCGCTTGGCACCTATGGTGCTTTGAGCCAAGAAAGGGACCTCAAGGTTTGAGGTGTAAATGACAGTGGTTGTGGGAATCATTTTAAGCAATCAAAAGAAAATCACAAAGATCAATAAGCAATTGAAGGCTTTTCATCTTACCGGGTTCCAAAGGAACTATCGTTGTGACCAGTCTGCACCATGCGATGCATAGACAACCACAAAGGTGTCACATCCACAATAGTAAGTGATGGGGTATTGACAACATGCAAGACTACCCAAAAGACATAGAAAGGACACCAAAAGGCCCTCCTTCTAGCACCAAAAACTATAGCGACTAAAAATATCGATGGTTGGAACACCAAGAGGTTGTCGGGTATACAGTTTAACCCTAGATCTGTGCGAGGGACATGCTAGAGAGAAATAGAAATGGGGTGCCATGAATGGTCTAGTCGATTAGACAAGGACTTAATCGATGTAACTTAACCTTTCATAACATTTTTTTTGGAAATGATGCACGTAAAGTAAAGTGATGGTTAGTAAATGCAAACAATGAAAAATAGTGCAAAAGGACACGATGATAGTAGGCAAATAACAAAACAAACTTGGGTGAGAAAGTGCACTACCCAAGGTTGCAGATCTAATCCTGGTTTTGTTGAAAGATGTACAACTAAACGTGCAACACTGGAGAAGCACAGCTTACACAGAGTAGTATGGTCACAAGTCCCTAAGTTATAGTTAATAACTTGCTACTTAGGATTCTTTTGTTTGCCAATCCACTTGCCAAGATGCAAAAATGCTAAAATCGCAAAAGGATGTTTGAAGACAACCAAAATGGTAAGAATTCACACTATGCTCTCTAAAAGCCAACCATGCAAAAAAAGCCAACCCCTCAAGCATTGTTTGCTGGGGTATTTATAGGGCTAGGAGCAAGAGAAAAACATGGTTTGGATGCCACATGTCTTGGGCCCCACAAGGTGTAAACATGACTACACTAGGAAGGTGTATGATGCCAAATGTGAACCTTGTTACACTGTGATCATACTGCTGAAACTGCATGTGCAAAAATCCAAAAAGCATGACAACAATGAAAACAAAATGGAGCCTATGCTCCAGGACTACATATTTCCTACTCTTGCAAGCAGGGTCAAGCATAGGAACAATTTTGGGAATCGACCAAGGGTATGCAAAATGAAGCAAACTTGTTGATTTTATCTATCGAAAAGGTGCTAGGGCGAGAATAATCATTTCCAACAAGTTATAGAGCTAACTGAAGATGTCTTGATGCCTCCATGCCAGTGTTGCACTATTCACATTGTTCAACACATTGGCGTAGCGTAAGTAATTGCTTGCTACACTGTGCTACGCTATGTAGTGTAGCATAGCGTAGCCACCAATCTTGAGTGAATTTTTTACTTAAAAGCCACAAGCATTCATCTGAGGGTTAGTTAGGCAAGAAATTGCAACTTTGTCCTCTATGCTAGAAAGCAACTGCAACTTTGGACTGGTAAGTTCATCCTTGGGACATTCTATCATTTTACATCCTTACTATGCTATGCTACGCTATGTAGCATAGCACAACATAGCAGCTAGTGTGTCATGCATCCTTATTTAATTTACCATTTTTTACCAAGAAACCTTGCTTGAGGCTTGAGGGCTAAGTGGGGCAACCAGTTTCGAAGGCTAAAGCATTGCCAAGTGCAGTCCTCTTGTTGGAGTCACTTGGTAGGGGGGCCTTCATGCATCCTATCCCTACTACACTATGTTATGCTGCATAGCATAACACCCTGTGTTGGTGGAGCAAGCTTGCTTGATGGTTTCAACATGGAAAAATGCTTTGGAAGGCTGACTTGTTATCAACTTGAATCTTGGACACTTGATTGGTCTCTTCAAGGCTTGCTATGTTGGGCAGCGTAGTGTAGCATAGTAGATTTCTCCAGTAGAAAAATTGCTGAACTATTTAGCTCATCCTAAACACTTTCGACAACTCCTAGCATGGTCCTTGTGTAGACTATTAGCTAGGTCAATTGTTTAGTTGGGCAGGTTGGAGAGTCCAGTAGGCCTCTTAGCCCTGGAGATAGAAAACTTGCTAGACTGTATAGTCTATCCTTAGTGCCTATAGTGTTTTGATGGCCCATCATGATGCTGCACTTGTGGAAATCCTTGCCTAAATTCCAAGACTCTATTGAAGCATCAAGGTCTTGAAATTTTATGGTGTTTCATAGAAGTATATACACAACTATTCAAGAAACATCTTTGCATATAACATCCTAATAGACTAGGCCTTCTCAAGCCAAAACCACATGAGATAGCATTATACTAGCACTAATAAATTCTATTCCAAAAAACATAACACATGCTAACACAATACTTAAACAAAACAAAAAAGATGTCAAGCTCACACTTTGACATAACAAAATATGTCTCTTAAATAGCAACATACCCAAAGGATACAACATCACTAGAGGTAGTATCATCATATCTCAACATTATCAAATAATATCATCATGTATAAAATAGAGAAATTTTTTTTCACATGTCCATTATCATAGTAGTGTTGTAGCTTGGTCTCTTTTCTTTTCTATATGTCTCATTTATCAATGACAATGAAAGCAAGACATCTTCACTAACTTGTACACACAACTCTCACTGAAATTAAAAATCAATATGCACTAAAATAGAAAAATAATCTACAAATCCAAACCACCCTATATATATATATTTGATTAGCCAATAACTAACATTACATAACTTAACTTGTTATGATACCACTTGGTACCAAAATTACACATGTTACAAACATGTTATATCCAAATATTAAAGACATAAAAATAAAAATAAAGTGAGAGAGTAATAAGGAAGATAAACAAGAAAGCAACTTAGCAGCCTTTCACATATTTAGACTATAAAGAGATACAAAGATGATGTTTGCAAAGTTCATGAGTCAATTTCTTATATCACAACCATCACATATGAGACCATACACTCTCAACTCAATGTGCATAGCTAACCTAATGCCTTGTAAAAACTTTTTTCTGTGATCAGCCAATAACAAACACTGCATAACTTAACCTCGTTGTGATACCACTTGTTACCAAAATTATGCATGGTATAAAAATTTTATATCCAAATATTAAAGGCACAAAAATAAAAATAAAGTGAGAAAGAAATAGAGGAGATAAACAAGAAAGCAACTTAGCTATGTTTCACAAGTTAGCAACTTTTCACATATTCAAACTACAGAGAGATACAAAGATGATGTTTGTAAATTTCATAAGTTACCTACTTATATCACAACAACCATTACATAAGAGACCATACACTCTCAAATCACTATGTATAACCAACCCAACACCTTGTAAATTTTTTTTTATTTGTGATTAGCCAATAACTATCATTGCATAACTTAACCTCATTGTGATACCACTTGTTACCAAAATTACACATGGTACAAAAATGTTATATCCTAATATTAAAAGCACAAAAATAAAAATAAAGTGAGAGAGAAATAAGGAAGATAAATAAGAAAGCAACTTAGAAAATTTTCACATATTCAAACTATAGAGAGATACAAAAATGATGTTTGCAAAGTTCATAAGTTAGTTGGTCATATCACAGGAACCATTACATAAGGAACCATACACTCTCAACTCATTGCATAAGAGACTAGATACTTTCAACTCACTATGCATAACTAATCTAAGATAGATTTAAAAATATAGATCAAGGTTAAATGGATAGATGAGGTTTGAATAGATAGATCTAGGGTTAGCTAACTCAAACATGTTTTCACTTTTTCTTCTACAATAATTTTTAAACATTTTTTTCTTACTTTCAAAAAATATAGAACTAAATAAAGAGAGAAGTCCAGTACAAGTTAACTACAAATTTCATTTTCACATCTATAACACTATTCTTATTTTCAAATTCTCTAAGTATTTTACAAAGCAACCTATCATTCCCATGACAAGCTGATCAAATAGGGTGTAATTTATTAAGATAAGTCATTATGCACTTATGAAACCTCTAGAAAAGCTAAATGTAAATTTTAGAATAAAATTTACATCCTAGTGATTTCTAGGTTGCATTGAAACATTATGGTTTAAATATTTCTATTTCTGTAAGTTTTGTTTCAATTTAATACTGAAGTTCATTATGCTTGTATTTTTATTAGTTGATATTTAATAGCTCACCCACCCCACTTTGATTTTTCTGCCTCATTATCCCTTTCTTAGACATCTAATTTTCTATGCTTGTTAATATGCAACTACTATTGAGATTTTTCTCTTTTTTTTCTTTTAGTGATATCTTCTAGTAGTTGTAGGAAAAAAATTTCTATAGTTCATTGGGATTCCAGTTTCTATTAGCTATAAGTAGCAAACATGTAATTAGGTTTTTAGGAAAAAGGTTGGGATTTATTAAATAGAAAAATATGTACAAAGTATCCAAGAAGGGCATGAAACAATTAGAAACCACTAAAAATCTGGTAGTCCCTAACACCTAGGAAACTAGCCCAATCCAAAAACACTAGGACTCCAAAATAATCTATGCTAAAGGATAGAGACAAAAACCTTTATACCAAGATTCAAGCACTCAGCTATAAATTCCAAAGACATCCCAAAGCCCTATGCCAAAATGGCCCAATCACCCAAAACCCCCAAGCATCAAGAGCCTTTTTAGAAGGCTCATGCATGTACAATCTCCTTAATTCTAACACAAACAGTATCATAGAGATCCTCCTATGTTCCTTAGCCATTGAAAAAGTGAAAAAAAATTTAAACCAAATGATGAAGGGAGGGGCCAATGACCCTACTTACTTTCAACTTATAATCCACTTCTTGTAAACCTCCTTGAGGGTAGGTTGAACCCCGAAGTCTATCTCCACCACGAGTCTCAAGGGGTTGTCAATCTTGTTCATTTCCAACAAAAATGAAAAAGGAGCTTCTACCATGACATCCCTGCTAGTAATTTCATCAAATTGGGTTAAGTATGACCCCCCCCTCCCCTAGACCACTGACACCTAACTACTAGGAGGGGGAGGCTTCACCCCTAGCCCTACTCCCATCACACTAAATGCCACTCTACCCTTAATGGGTGAACCAAAAGATCCCAAAAAAATTAGTCAATTTTAGCAACCTCAGTAATCCTAGTTATTCTTATGACCTCAATGACCCTAGTGGAGTATCTCTGAAAGCTATTTATGTCATTTGTGTCCTAGCCAATGATGCATCCTTAGTCATGTTGTCTTTCTACACCTGCATCAAGCATTGATCTATCTTTACATTCACATGCTCCCTTTCATCAACCCCTTGTAGCTTCAGCTTCTCAGCATCCCCTTTAAGAGGACCAATGTCTTGGGCTTGTCATTTGAACTCTTGGTTTCCATAACCAATAGGCCCTATCCTTTGAATCAATCCTATGGAGCACTGAGTTGGTCCCCTAGGAGGCCTCCCCTTTCAAGTAATGACTGACCAAGTCTTCCTTGCTTTCTTAGCGCCAAGTGTTTTCTGAACCATCTAGTAGTCTGGAATCTAATGTCCCACCTTACCAAAGCTTCCATAGCCCCCTATGGGCTTGTCTACCATAGGAACCATGAACATGTTTTTATATTTGATAAGCACCTTCTCCTCCCCTAAAGGGAGGTCAATGAAAACTTTTGTGATTAAATCCCTTGGTGATAGTTAATCCCACATGCAGAATCTAGAAAAATCCATCTAGTTCAAACAAATAGTAGCTTGATCAAAGGAGATGAAATCCCAAAAGAAGCCAATGAAAGTTCTTAAAAAAATTGTCATCTAAATTTTTGATGGAATCCCGAATGCCCAAATTGAAATATGTATCCTTGAGAATAGGTTTGGATCATGATGGGTAGATGGCCTCCAATGTGTTGGAGCCAAGCCCCTTATCCCAAACAACTAAGGATCCCCCATCAAAACTTGTTTCCTATCAGACATCAAATGGAAAATATAGAGAAATAAAATTCTAAGAAAAGGTTAGAACCCCAGTGCATGACAACCCACTTTTTAACCATATCTAAACTGGGGGCCACCTTGACCAAAAGAAACTTGCCAATGAGGTTTTTTTTTAACCATTTGTAAATCCTCACTTGGTAGTTCCTATATATAGATCCTCATCAAACCATCTGTCTATAGGCATTCCTCAATATCACCATCCCTAGGGTGCTAAGAGTTCCCATCTTGAAACATTGCAACACATCCACCTTTTGAGCATGCATGAGAGCCACCAACCACCTCCCTAGTCACCCCTCCTATTGACTCATTTGACCCTCCACCCTTATCTCCCATAGTTCCATCACCATTTGTAGGAGCCCTACTTGAGCTATCCTCACTATTCATGCCCACATCAACCATGCCGCCAACACCACCACACCTGAACCATTCACTCTATCTCTGTAACTAGCCAATCCTACACTCCCATCCATTTTGAAATTTCTAATCTCAGATTTTGGCAACTCTTGTAGAGATGAAATTAGTTAGTTAACACATGTAGCATATATCTTCAAGTCCCAAGCTAAATACCATCATAATATGCAGAATGAAGATACATGTAAATTTTACATAAAAATTATTGAAATAAGGTGATGTAGAATCCTTATACATAATTAAAACCATTTTTAAATTTTTGAATAGCATAGAAAATGCATTCTAAGTTTTCAAAATAATCTTAATAATTAAAAAAACTTAATTTTTTAAAAGGTCAAGTTAGGCCATATTTTGTAATTAGTGTAATATAACTCAGGAAGTGGTTAATAAATTTTTGATGAAAGAACAACCACATCTAGAAATGAGATGATTTTCATATTTACATAATTATTTTAAAAAATGAAAAAAGTATGTAATTAGTAATAATAGTGCATCTCTTATTCTCATTACATAATATATAATGGTGAATCCTTTTATATCTTCCTGAAATCTCATAATTGTATCCTCTTGAAATCTTACAAAAATTTAATCCATATAGTTATTCAATATCTTTAAGGAGTTAATTATGGTTACTATTAATCTTCTTATTCCACATCCTCCTCTCTCCTTTTTTCACCTTAATACTTGTTAATCATGTTCCTCCATATTATGGAATATATTTTCCTTTAATAGATTTCACTTGCTAATATCACTAAGACATGGAAACTTGAAGTCTCTTTATAAATTAAACTAATCTAGCCTAAAAATGTAAATGAATCCAACCAAAAAAACCAAGAATGTGGCATTACAACCAAAAACAATAACAAACACATAAAATTTGATGTTGGGGCTTAAAAAGGACTACAAAATGAGGGGCAACACAAGAAGAATGACAATAACAAGGGTAGACAAGGTTACTATTGTTTCCATTAGGTAATTACAAAGCCTACGATGTGGTAGGTGAGGACATGGGTATGCATGATGTGATTTTTTATTGATATACAAGGATAATGTGTTATCATTCTCATGAATGTGTTTCATGTTGACATCTATGTATACTCATGTTGTCATTGTTGGACTTCAACTTGCATATCTTCTTATCTCTTGGAAATAGTGTAGGGGTGTAACTAGCACACTCCCATGGTTCCTACCAGAAGGGTAGCTAAACATTCTAGAAGGGAAAAATTGCTCATAATTTGATTCTACCGAAGGGAATATGGTCATATGAAAGGCTTAACATCAATCGAAAGGCATTAAGACCTTCTAGTTGCAACTAATTACTTGGAGATCGTGGCTTCTAGAGGGTAGAGTGTCATCTAGTTGCATGTTCTAGCTTAGCTATGAGGTAGTGCACCTAGCACCCTCTCATAGTCCCTATTGAAAGACACTAAAATCTTTCAAAAGGGTTCAATTGCTTCATGATCCTAGCTTTAGGAAGCTAAATCACCAATTGGATGCAATTTCTAGTAGAACTACAAGGGGGGTGTGACTAGCATCCTTCCACAATCCCTACCAAAAGGTAGCCAAACCTACCAATAGGAAACAATTACTCATAATTTGATTCTATTAGAAGGAAGATGGTCATCGAAAAGGCTCAAGATCAACCAAAAGGTACTGATGAGACACGGTTTGCGTCGGCCGCGATATTGCATATGCGATATCGCGTCGGACGCGATATCGCATCCCCTGCGATATCGCGTCCTTCCCTGCGATATCGCGTACGCGATATCGCAGTCAGCCAAAATTTCTATAAATAAGAGGCGGCTCTCCCTTATTCGGAATCCTAGTTTTAGTGCAGCGAAGCTCTGGCAGTTTGATCCCTCCAGAGTTAGAATTTTCCCGTGTCTGCCCACAGTGTGGTGAATGTGATTGTACGGTGTCTTTATTCGAGTGTGTCGTACTTGGACATGCACATGACCGGCAATAAAGATCGAGATTACTTCATCATTGCAGCATTCACTTAGTTTATTTATTGTTATTTATTTCATGTTATTTATTGCTTTCATAGTGAAGTGTAAGTACGACTTGACTACGAGCATCTACGGCTGTGTACGGCTAGTTAAGGAATCGGTTACTTATTGCGATTAGTTTCTCACCCTTTCACTCCTAGAAGCGGAACGAGT
>MNCI01006454.1:45765-71428 GCA_015680685.1 Gnetum montanum
CCCTTTTCCTCTTAGCTTAGAATTAGTTAATATTATTTTCCACTGCCATCAGGAGTAGCATTAGAATTAGAACACATCATACACCTCATCTAGACTAAACCATACGTGACATATGCAAAACTATTCTAGATGGGAAGACAGCAAACTGCGACCTAAGGCTAACTATCTAGGTGCCACAACTAGTCCATCTGCGGAGTTCGACCGGATCGCGTGTGCAACGCTCGTTTCGTATGGTTGAGTGTAGGGGTACGTCGCCACTCATCAGGTACTAAGACTTTTCAATTGCAAAAAATTGCTTGGAGATCGTGGCTTCCAAAGGGTAGTTGATGAGCAACAAGATATCCCTATGCCCAACCATATAAATCATTAAGGCATTCACACATGATCTTGTCGAACTGTATGGACCTATAGTTCTCCTGTGCATTTGTTCTTTTAGGTAGTGGATTACCAAGCACTATATGTATGCTTGAAGTAGTCGTGCTTATGTTCATTAATAACTAGAATTTAATTACTTAATTAAAGTGCATTAAAGTAAAGTTCATGAAAGTAAAGTGCATTAAAAGAAACATTAATCTATTCTCAATGCTACATGGATTGTCAAAAGGGTTCATTTTTATTCTCATCACACTACTATGCTTAGGTACATTAGTGCTTGAGTAAAGATTTGTACACACATAGACTCCTACTATGGGCACTTAAAAATATTCTAACTTTGGAGAAAACAAATTGCAAGAGCTTCGCTACTAGGACAAAAACTATGAAAAAATATCTTCAAATTATGAGCCCAAGTACTATATTTATAGGCAGATGTATACCCCATGATATGGAATATCCAACATTGCATCCTAGGCTCCGACATTAGGTATCTAATCTTAAGGCTCTAATATCAGATCATGCAAAAACATGATTCATCATACCCCCATGACTAAATGAAAATTCATTTGCAAGTGAAGAACAAGAGGAACAAGTTCCTTACAAAATATTAGGTACGTATGGGATTAATGACTAACATACAAACTAACTAGATGGAATAGACAGACTCTAAGTTCCTAGGTGTATAGAGTTACAATATTTTACAAAATTGATTATTCATGATAACAGACGTGAACACCCTAGACAAAACCAACATCCAATGCCTCTTGGCAACTAAATAGCGAGGGAGAAGATCCAATGATCTTGAAGAATCCTCATCATAAGGTGCTGCTGCATCATCCTTAGTGAAGATATTCCCACTTCCAATTCATACTTCCCACTACAATCACAACAGAATCATGAATTAGTATGCAATGTGTAACACATAGCTATTAAATACCTTATCTCATTGGTGGTTACACTTAGCTAGGTTGTGATTGTGGTAGATTAATTCCTTTAGGAGTGTTAGCAGAAAGGTTGATAAATAGGATAAAATAGAGATGCAATCCATTAAATTTCAAAAGGTTCTACACAAGAAAATAGTTCAAGAAGGTGTAAGAATTCACAATAATAAAAAAGGAAAGTTCACTAAAAATGTTGTGAAGATGTGTACAATTAGATGCCATTGATGAGGTAAACAAAAGGATTTGATTATAAGAGTGTCTAAGGGTAAAGAACTAACCCAACCAAAAGATATGCAAGTGGGTCCTCCCCAAAGTAGGCATAGACCTTTTATTACCCTTGCATAACTTCAAACCAAGGAGTCTATCGGCCCCATGGATGATTAATGGTTATGGAAGGTTAAGTACAAAAATGCGAAAGAAACTACCTAATAATTCCAACACATCAAACTAGGACATTAAACAAGAACATAAAATTGATAGTAAGGTGAGACATGGGAAGCATAGATGAATGAGAAAGTGGAATGAAGTTTCTAATTAAGGTCACATGAAATTCCTTGTGAATTTTATGGTTAAATGACTTGATAGGATCCATCATTAGTCTAGACCAAAACCAACCATGCTTAGTGACTACAGATCACCATTCTAAGACCAGTCCATCCCCCTGAGACACAATAGTGCTCCCACAGAACAACCAATGTTCCTTATTAGAGAAGAAAAGAGAAGTAGGAAGTGAGGTAGGGCATAGTTAGAGGGGACCTTTAGGCATGGGTAACAAGTCTTTCTAGTCCCATAACCAGTGCTTTGAATTTTCATCATTATTTTTGAAATGGAAACCACACGATGTAAAGACATATGCATTTATGTTGTCTAAGAGATGTTCTTCGAGTTCCTATCATTTTTTTTGAGATGAGAACCACACCATGCAAAGAATTATTTAACTTTCTTTATTGGTCGACACTGAACAGTAAGAAGTCCATGAAAATTTTAAGTTTCCTAAAAGATTTTAAGTTTTCTAAAAATTTTAAGCTTTTATTAGTATTAAGGATTTCTAGATTTAGATTAAATTTTCTATTTCACATTAATTTTTAAATGTATTTATGAGTTTAATGTCTAGATTTGATTCATATGATGGCATAAGGTTTATCATTGCAATGTTTGAAGGTCCACTACATAAAATCTATGTACAAATCACTATTAAAGTTCACCATTCTTCACACTACTTGCATGACCACAATATAATCATGATCCATTATGAGATTTCTACAACATAACCTCACCATAACTTGTGGTATCCTCATTGTTAACCACCATGATGAGTGGGGCCCACTATAATTATTAGAGTGGTAGTTATTCTATATTTAGAAGTTGGGACCTTATAAATAAATGTACTGGCATGCTCATTCCCTTACCTTTGCAGCTTCAGTTGCCTGGCTGCATTGCCTAAACACATTGATAAGGGGTGCAAGTCCCCAAAAACTTTTTGTGTAACAACATACATTGTGCAATGCTATGAACTTTCTATTACATTCTATTTAATAGTTTTTCTATTTTACAATTTCTATAGTATTTCTCTTAGCCCTCCCATTCTTTTTCTTGATGCACGAGAAATCATCAAAAATTTTAAGTTTTAAAAAAATTTTAAGTTTTCTAAAAATTTCAAATCTTTTTTTCTATTTTTGGTTAGGTTTTAATCCTTTTGCAAGTTCTCCATGGGTTTTGATCATGTTGTAGGTTTATGTAGACTATGACATGGTTCACTATTTGATCTATGTCTTAACCACCACTCTGCTTATGTTGGTCTTCTTGGTTGTGGTTTCTTCTAAAGTTGATTTCTTCAGTTTCATCACAAGTTGTGGCTATTTCTTCTCTAGCATCATTGTAGCTCATCTCTTCATTGTTGTTGAAGAATTTTGTTCCTTTTTGTTTTTAGCTAAACGCTTGCATGCATGACATTCTTTGGTGTTAGACCCCTCATGTCCATCATTTAAGCATGAGGGTTCCCCTAAACCCTATACACCCTTTAGCTCTACCAAAAGATCTAATTTGTTGAATGTTTCATGTTTGCTTTTTGAAATACTATTCTGTAATAGTCCTGTTAGTACAATGTCCCAACCTTATCTCACCTATGGTGAGTGGGTCCCACTCTAATTATTAATGTAGTAGTTATTCTATTTTTAGAAGTTGGAACCCTATAAATACATGTACTGGCATGCTCATTTCTTTGCCTTTGTAACTTTGGTTTCCTGGCCACATTGCCTAAACACACTAATGAGGGATGCAAATCTCCAAAAACTCTTTGTGTAACAACATATGTTGTGCAATGCTATGAGCTTTTTATTACTTTTAGTTTAACAGTTTTTCTATTTTACAGTTTTTGTACTATTTCTCTCAACCCTCTTGTTCCTTTCCTTGATGCATGAGATCTCATCAAAAATTTTAAGTTTCAAAAAAAATTGAAGTTTCTTAACAACTTTAGATCTTTTTTTTTGTTTTTGGTTAGGTTTTAATCCTTTTGTTATAGAATTTCCATGAGTTTTGATCACATTATAGGTTTATGCAGACCATGACATGTTTCTACTATTTGATCCATGTCTTGACCACCACTTTGCTTATGTTGGTCTTCTTAGTTGTGGTTTCTTCTGAAGTTGCTTTCTTCAGTTTTATGACAACCTCTAGCTGTTTCTTCTCTAGTGTCATTACAGCTCATCTCTTCGTTGCTATGGAAGAATTTTCTTCATTGTTGTTTTTAGCTAAAGGCTTGCATGCATGACATTTTTTACTGTTAGACCCCTCATGTCATTTAAACATGAGGGTCCCCTAAACCCTATACACCTTTTGACTATGTCAAAATATTTGATTTTTTGAATGTTTCATGTTTACTTTCTAAAATATTGTTCTATAATAGTTTGGTCAGTACAACATTCCACCCCTATCTTGTCTATGATGAGTGGGACCCACTCTAATTGTTAGAGTGGTAGTTATTCAATTTTAAGAAGTTGGGACCCTATAAATACATGTACTAGCATGCTTATTACCTTACCTTTGCAGCTTTGGCTACTTGATTGCATTGCCTAAACACATTAATGAGAGATGCAAGTTTCCAAAAATGTTTTGTGTAACAACATACTTTGTGCAATGCTATGAGCTTTCTATTACTTTCTATTTAATAGTTTTCCTATTTTATAGTTTCTATAGTATTTCTCTCAGCCCTCTCATTCTTTTTCTTAACGTATGAGATCTCATAAAAAATTTTAAGTCTCCTAAAAAAATTTTCAGTTTCCTAAAAATTTTAAACCCTAAACCCTATACACCCTTTGGCTCTAGCAAAAGATATGATTTGTTGAATATTTTATGTTCGCTTTCTAAAATACTATTTTGTAATAATTTTGTTAGTATAACATCCCACCCCCATCTCACCTATGATGAGTGGGGCCCACTCTAATTCTTAGAGTGATGGTTATTCTTATTATTAGAGTGGCAGTTATTCTATTTTTAGAAGTTAGGACCCTATAATTACATGTATTGGCATGCTCATTAACTTGTCTTTGTAGCTTCAACTACTTGGCCACATTGCCTAAACACACTAATGAGGGGTGAATGCTATGCTATGAGCTTTCTATTACTTTCTATTTAATAGTTTTTCTATTTTATAGTGTTTATAGTATTTCTCTTAGCCCTCCCATTCTTTTCCTTAATGCATGAGGTCTTATTAAAAATTTTAAGTTTCCTCAAAATTTTTCTCTATCTCATTGCCTTGGATTTGCTGAGCCTTGCTTGACAACACCTTTTCTTGTTCTTTGGATTCTAACCATTTTCAGATGTTTTTTTTTTTGGTTAGGTATTAATCCTTTTCCAAGTTGTCCACAAGTTTTGATCACATTGCAGGTTATGCAGACCATGACATGTTTCTACTCTTAGATCCATATCTTGACCACTACTCTACTTATGTTGGTCTTCTTGGTTGTGGTTTCTTCTAAATGTGCTTTCTTCAGTTTCATCACAACCTCTGGTCGTTTCTTCTCTAGCATCGTTGCAACTCATCTCTTCATTATTGTTGAAGACTTTTGTTCTTTGCTATTTTCAGCTGGCCACTTACATGCATGACATTCTTTGGTGGCAAACCCTTCATGTTCACCATTCAAACATGAGGGTTCTCCTAAACCCTAAACCCTATACATTTTTTTGCTTCACCAAAAGATCTGCTTTGTTGAATGTTTCATGTTTGCTTTCTAAAATACTGTACTGTAATAGTTTTTTCAGTATAACGTCCCACCCCCATCTCACCTATGATGAGTGGGGCACACTCTAATTATTATAGCAATGATTATCCTAATTATTAGAGTGGTAGTTATTCTATTTTTAAAAGTTGGGACCCTATAAATACATGTACTGGCATGCTCATCCCTTGCCTTTGCAACTTTAGCTACTTGGTTGCATTGCTTAAACACACTAATGAAGGGTGAAAGTCCCCAAAAATATTTTATGTAACAACATACATTGTGCAATGCTATTAGCTTTCTATTACTTTATATTTAACATTTTTTTTGTTTTACAGTTTCTATAGTATTTCTGTAAGCCCTCCTGTTCTTTTTCTTCACACATTAGTTCTTATCAAAAATTTTAAGTTTCCTAAAAATTTCTCTCTATCTTGTTGCTTTGGATTTGTTGAGCCTTACTTGAAAGTGTCATTTGTTGTTCTCTAGATTCTAACCATTTTCAAATATTTTTTCTATTTTTAGTTAAGTATTAATCCTTTTGTAGGTTCTCCATGGGTTTTGATCACATTGTAGGTTCATGCGGACCACGACATGTTTCTACTCTTAGATTTGTGTCTTGACCATCACTCTACTTATGTTGGTCTTCTTGGTTGTGGTTTCTTTTGAAGGTGCTTTCTTCAGTTTCATCACAACCCTTGGCTATTTCTTCTTGAGCATCATTCTAGCTTGTATCTTCATTACTATTGAAGACTTTTGTTCTTTGTTGTTTTTAGCTGAACGCTTGCATGCATGACATTCTTTGGTGTCAAACCCCTCATGTCCACCATTCAAACATGAGAGTTCCCCTAAACCCTAAACTCTAAACCCTATACACCCTTCGGCTCTACCAAAAGATCGAATTTGTTGAATGTTTCATGTTCACTTTCTAAAATACTATTCTATAATAGTTTTGTCAATACAACATCCCACCCCCATCTCACCTATGATGAGTGGGGCCCACTCTAATTATTAGAGTAGCAGTTATTCTATTTTTAGAAGTTGGGACCTTATAAATACATGTATTGGCATGCTCATTCCCTTGTCTTTGTAGCTTTAGCTGCTTGGCTACATTGCCTAAACACACTGATGAGGGGTGAAAGTCCCTAAAAATGTTTTGTGTAACAACATACATTGTGAAATGCTATGAGCTTTCTATTACTTTTTGTTTAATACTTTTTCTATTTTACAGTTTCTATAATATTTCTCTCAGCCCTCCCATTTTTTCCTTGACACATGAGATCTTATCAACAATTTTAAGTTTCTTAAAAAAGATTTAAGTTTCCTAAAAATTTTAAGTTTCCAAGAAATTTTAAGTTTCCTAAAAAAATTTTAAGTTTCCAAAAAAATTTTAAGCTTCCTAACAAATTTTAGGTTTCCTAAAAATTTTAAGTTTTCTAACTCTAAAAATCCTTGAAACTAACAAAAGCTTGGAAAAGTATGCACCTAAGAAAATGGAATGAGAATTTGTAAAATAATTGATAACTTGGAAGATTAATTGTGAAATGAGAGCAAAAATGAGAAAGTGAGATTAATATATAAACATGTAAGTGACTATAAACATGAAAAAAGATTGAGATCAAAGATTTGTAGACATGAAAATAAGAAAGAGCAAAATGATATTAAAATACTTCAACCAAGCACAATTGGAATGAACACCTAAAATATTTAAAAAATAAATGCCTCTCTCTTAAGATTTCCAACAAAAAATTGAGCATGATTTATATAAGTTATGTGTCCATGCATGGCCATTATTACTCTCATTACTAATCCACTCCTAGAGCATCTTTTTGCATGTTTAAAACTTCATGACTCTACTAACTAACTATGGGTATGTTGTTCACCACTACAGCTCCTACTATGATACCTCACTACACTAACTTTACTACCTTATGCACATGCACATGTGTGTGCATTTTATTTTATAAAGTTCATTTTGAAAAAATAAAACTCCTAACCACATAAACCTTGTAGATCCATAAGTTACATTAGTTATGAACATGACACATATGGAAAGAACATGGAATACATGAGAACCCTAGAAAATTTCCAACAAATCATGAAATTATGATAATAAGGCTATTTTTAATGGTGTAAGAAATACTTAGTCCCTAGGAAATATGAGATACACTAGTTGATTACCATGACATTTTAGTAAATGAAGCAAATAATTCAACTAGTTCTTCTTTGGTTTTTCTTAGTAAGAACGAGTATATTCAAGATCATGAAGAAATTAATCATGGTTATATGATTGTTTCTATCATTATATCATCTAAAGAGGATTCACAACATGAACTTCCAACAATGGTACAACCTTTAGCATAAGAACTTTCTTATGTATTCAAAGGAAAGTTGGAAGAACTTCCATTAATGAGATCCATCCAACATCAAATTGATTTCATGTATAGAGATACTAGGCCAAATAAAAGAGCTTACAGGATGACTTCACATCAAAGGGAGAAACTTCACAAGGAAGTGATTGAGTTACTTTCTAATGTTTTCATCAAGAAATATATTTTTACATGTGTCATTCCAACCATGATAGTTTTTAAGAAGGAAATGGATGACATGATAATGTGTATTAATTATATGGCTATAAATATGATAGCATTCAAATATATGTTTTATATTCCTAGAATGGATAACATTCTGGATGTTTTAACAAATGTCAATATTTTATAAGATTGATTTAAAAGGTGGTAATCATCAAATTAGAATTAGGCTCTAGGTTAAATGGAACACTACTTTCAAAATATTTAATGATTTAAATGAGTGGTTTGTTATGTTGTTTAGGCTTACCAATGCTCTAGCAACATTCATGAGATCCATGCATGATGTTTTTAGGTATTTAATTGAAAACTGTTGCATCATATTCCTTGATAATATTTTGGTTTATGGTATGAAGATGATCATGTGAAATACTTGAGAATGGTGTAATGATATCTTCAAAAATCTCATTTAGTTATCAATTCAGAGAAATGTCATTTCATGAATAAAATTATGCTTTTAAATCATGATATCTTCAACAATCAAGTAAAGATAAAGCCAAGTAAGATTAATATAATTAAGAAGTGTTCATCACAAAGAGATGTGGAAGAGGTGAAATATTTCTTAGTTTAATTTATTTTTTTAGGAGATTTATTATAAATTTTTGTTATATTTTATAATCTATATTATCTTATTTGAAGAGTAATTTAGCTTTCATATTAAGTGATGAAAAAGAAAAGTCATTCAAAATCTTCAAGGAAAAGATTTTTACTACTTTGGTGTTGGAAATTTGAAACTTCCTTGAGCTTTTTTAAGTGGAGGTGGATGCAAATGAACTTAATATTCATGGTATTATTTCATAAAAAGGTAAGCCCATTTTATTCTTTTATATTGAATGAGCCTAGGCAAAACTATAATGTATATGATAAATTGTTATATGCTATACTACAAGCATTAAACATTGGAGACATTACTTATTGAAAGCTAAATTTCTTTTGCTTAATAATCATAATACACTTATTTTGTGAATTTTCAAAAGAATCCTAATGCTAAATATGTGAAATGGGTAGAGCAACTTCAAGGATTCCATTTTCTTCTTAAGCATAGAAGTGAAAAATCTAATGTTGTAGTAGATGCTTTATCAATTTTGACTCTTTTACTAAATTATTCCCTAATGATACTAAATTTTGTAATACTTGAAAATATTTAAGTTTTTCTTTGTTGGAATAGGCTAATAAATGAAAGGATTATCATGTCTAACATGTTATTATTTTCAAGAATGAAAAAATTGAAATCATACTAGTTTTGAATCCTCTCTTAATTCATCACAATTGGTACTCAAATTGTTGTGACTCACACCTTCATAGCCTTGCTAAAGAAGTACACTCATGACCAACTCATACTATGGTTATCTTAATTTTAGTGAAAACATTTTGGAAGAAAAGCATAATTTTGACATGGCTAGGTATGCATAGAAATGTTGTTAAAATTTTTAAGGAATGTTATGTTTATTAAAGTTTCAAAAGTAAGAAGAAAGAAGTTTATGGGCATTACATTCTATTTTTATTCCTAAACACTCCTTGGAAAAGTATTTCTCTAGACTTCATGTGTGACATTCTATTGGAGTTTCATTTTATACCATATAGAAACTCTAATATATTAAGATCTATGGATAGGAAGTAAGATTGTAGGATCATAACTCTCTTCTTTAAGATAACTACTCTTCATAAATTTTTATATTTATAACTATCATAATTCTTAGCTACTTGATTACTTACGAATCCTCTTATGATAAATAGAGTTATATTAACTTCATTTTGTAACTTAGTACTAGTTATAAACTATTGTAGATAGTTAATAACAAGTATCATGTATAGTTTTGGTAGTTTATAATCATTATCTTTAAGCTTGTTATTATTCCATATTTGACTATACTAAGATTATAAGAATTTCATATGTTTCAATAGAGTTTCTCTACTTCTAGTAATGCACCTTCTTTTTGGATTACATCTACTTTACATCATGTGTTAGTAGAATACTTATGATGTTCATTACTTAGCTTACTGTAAGTTATTATCCTTAGTCTTACATGAGCTATGTCAATTTGGACTTCTTTGGCAATCCATCACTAAGTTGGAATAGCTTCTCTTATGATATCTACTGGACTACTACCACAACATAGCATGTTCTTCTCCCTCAAGTAGTATTCATAACTTCTTATGTTTGTGACACCTTAATTCATCTTACTATTGTTGAAGTTTTTAGTTCTATGATGCACCAAACTACTTTTTGGTGTTGGGCATATTTAGGACTTTAACTTCTCTACTTTTCTTCTTCTTTAAGTATCATTTAATAGAAAAAAGTGCCACTTCTTCTCTTTCTTCTTCTTATACTTCTAACTTAGAGATTTCTTCTATTGGTACTTTTATAGATCATCACTTTTCATAAAATTTTTTATTATGAATCCTTTCTTCTACTATTATTCCAATGTTGTTGGTTCTTCTTATGGATTTACATTATTGTCATATGTTATATGCTTATTATATTCTTCTAATATATCTATTCACAAAGTATGAACTTGAATTATTTTGTATCTCATGAGAACTTATGACTCTTGATTAATCTTTATAACCATTTATAACTACTAATGAATTAAGTTATGAAACTAATGACTATATCTTAACTTAAAATTATATTCTAACACATTCCAAGAATAAAATCTAGTTATGGTTCTATCCTTGTTGTCATATATAGATATAAAAATATGGCTTATTTTATTTCATGTATAATGAGTAATAATGCTTCTTATGTTTCTCATTTATTAGTTCAAAAAACTATCAAATTACATGACATTCTATTAAATATTATTAGTGATGAGTGGTGAGGTACCCCTATGCTCAACCATACAAATCACAAGTGTTCATGCATGATCCAATTGAATTCTATAGGTCTTCAGTTCTTAAGTGTACTAGTTCTAAGATGTGAAATCTAATCAAAATGATCATTGTCTTCTCAGTTCCACTCATGAGGTACAAGTCTATGGTTAAGTGAAACTAAGATATATGATTTCTATCATTTTGTATTTTATAAGTTTAATCGCCTAAAACAAGAATGAAAGGTATGGGAATTTAATATCTAATTAATCTACTACATAGCTAGCCTAACACAAGTACTCATTTCCACTCCTCGAACACATCTTGAATGCATGTAGCATTGCTAGGTTACCAAACATTAAGAATTTCTAGGTTACCAAGTGCTACACATATGCTCAAAGTGGTTATGATTGTGTTAATTAACAACTAGAAATTAATTGCTTAATGAAAATGCATTAAAGTAAAGTGCATGAATAATAAATGCATTAAAAGAAAACATTAATCTATTCTAAATGCTACAAGGATTATAAAAAGGGCTTATCTTTATTCATATCACACTACTATGCTCAAGTACATTAGTGCTCAAATAAAGGTCTATACAGACTTAGACTTCTATTGCAAGCACTTAGAAATATTCCAACTCTAGAATGACTAAACTACAAGAACTGTGTTACCCGATGTAAAAATTGATGAAAAACTATTTAAAAATTATGAGTCCAAGCACTATATTTATAGGCTGGCATATACCCCACAATATCATATATTCAACATCATTTCTTGGGCTCCTATATTAGTGCATATCAAAATACAATTCATCATATCCCCATGACTAAATGAAAACTCATCCTCAAGTGAAGAAGGGGAGGAACAAGTTTCTTACAAAATATTGGGTAGGTATGGGATTATTAACTAACATTCAGACTGACTTAGATGGAAAAAATAGATTCTAAGTGCCTAAGTATATGGATTTACAATCTTTTACAAAATTGGATCTTCATTATAAGAGAAGTGAACACCGTGGATAAAACCAACATCCAACACCTCTTGGTAGCTAAAGAGTGAGGGAGAACATTCAATGATTATGAAGAGTCCTCATCATAAGGTGCTACTACCTATCCTTTGGTGAAGATAGTCCTACTTCTAGTCTATGCTTCCCATTGCAATCACAATAGAATTGTGAATTAGTATGTAATGTGTAACATATAGCTTTGAAGTACCTTATCTCATTGGTAGTTACAACTAACTAGGTTGTGATTATGATGGATATATTTAATTAATAGTATTAGTAAGAAGGATGAAAAATAGGATAAAATGGATAAGCAGTCCATTAAATTGAAAAAAGTTCAAACAATATGAAATGATTGAAGAGGGTTTAAGAATTCACAGAAATAAAAAGGAAATTTCATTGAAAAACATTGTGAAGATGTGCACAATTGGATGTCATTAATGGGGAACACAAAAGGATTGGATTGTAAGAGTGTCTAAGGATAAAGAACTTAACTAATCCAACCAAAATATATGCAAGTGGGTCCTTCCTAAAGCAATCATAGGGCTTTTATTGCCCTTGTATAACTTCAAATTGAGGAGTCCATGGACCCCATGGATGGTCAATGGTTACAGAAAGTTAAGTACAAAATCCCAGAAGAAACTGCCTAAGAATTTTGACACATCAAGTTAAGATATCAAATAAGAACATAAAATTGGTAGTGAGGTGAAACATGGAAAGCATGGATGAAAAGCATGGATGAGAGAAAGTCCCTTATCAGTTTTATAGTTAAATGACTTGATAAAATCCATCCTTAGTCTAGACTCAAAACCAACCATGTTTAGTGGCTCCACATCACCATTCTAAGACTAGTCCATCCCCCTAAGACACAAGAGTGCTTCCATAGAATAACCACTATTTCTTATTAGAAAAGAAAAGAGAGGTAGGAAGTGAGGAAGGGCCTTAGTTAGAGCGGACCTTTAGGGATGGGTAACATGTCTTTCTAGTCCCATAACCAATGCTTGTAAGTGGTTATTTTGTTTAAGGAGTGTGCTTTGAATTTTCAAAATTTGTTTTATTTTTTGATGATGGGAGCCATACCATGTAAACACTTATTCAATTACCTTTTATTGGTCGACACAAAATGGTTAGGAATCCATGAAAACATATATGCATCCAAGTAAGAAAAAAAGCACAAAGAGTACTAAATACCCTTGAAGTTAGACCCTATTCAAACTTTTGAATCATTTCCAAATTCAGAAACTACCAAAGTCACAAATTTGTTATTGTTTTATTAATAAAAAAGGGACTACATAGCTCCAAAACAAGGAAAACAAGGAAAACCATAGAGTGTGTGGATGGGTGGATGTTGTGGACACACTACCTATCACATGAAAAAGAAACCATCTCCTAATTATCCATAACAAAATTCAAATCTAGAATCTAGATACTAACAATCAAATAATTGAATAGTACATACCACCATCAAGCAACAAATTACCGTTGTGCCTAGCACTTATTAGCGAAAAGTCAAAAAATGACACTAGAATAAAGGAAAATATAAAAGAAAGTGTAAAATATTCAAGAAATATAGAATGTACTAATGATGGTGTAAAACAAAATTAGAAAAGAATAATAACATGCAAATAAGAAGATGTTAAATATAGAATGTGCAAAACAAAAAGTCATAAAAGTAACAAGGTGTAAAATAAAAACATGTAAAACAAAAAGATGAAAAATTGAGGAGCCATTTATATAGTTAGCATGAATGGTCATTTTTCCCATGACTAAGTTAAAAGGAGGAGATCCAAAATATTGAGTCTAGTTGTCCATCCGATGAGGCATTTGATGTATTAGCTAGCTTAGGCTCGTGGAAAGGTTTGACTTATTGTATGTTGACTAGTTATTTCTTGTCTAGGATCTTAGGTTTGTAAATCATCATGGCCCCAAAATAAAAAGTTTCACAAATTATATAAGGTCCTTCCCACAATGTCTAGAACTTAGTTCATTGAGGTACATGTGTGGGGTTCTAGCAGAGAACCTTATATCCTAGTTGAAGTTTGACTTTCTTGATTTTAAGGTCATGGTGCATTTTTTTTAATGCCTTGTGCAACTCATTGGATGTGAGGACCACCAATTGATTTTCATCTAGCAAGTTGAGATTCATTAATCTTTCTTTTTGTGCTAGACTCAAGTCAAGGTCAAGATCATAGGTTGTTAAAAATGTACAAAGCTTGGATTGAATAGGAAGTGTTGGTAAGTTTCCATATACCAACTCATAGGGAGAATAGCCTATAGAAATATTCCATGTTGAATGGAAGGCCCAAAGGGCATTGTTGAGTTTGATGTTCTAGTTTTTCCTATATTTGCTAATAGTTCTTGTTAGAATCTTTTAAAATTTCCCTATTGGTAACCTTAGCTTGACCATTCACTTAGGGGTGGTAGGTTGTTAAGAGTTTATGTTCAACCCCAAGTGTTGCATGAGCTTCTAAAAAGTAGTGCCTATAAAGTGAGTTCCATTATCAAAAATTAATGCACATGGCATACCAAACTTGTTTACAGCATTTTGTTGTATAAACCAAGTAGTAGTAGAAGATGTATAGTCGATGACAACTGCTACTTTTACCCATTTTGTACAATAGTCAATAGTGACTATGATGTATGCCTTTGCATTTGACATGGGCATGATGGAACCCATGAAGTCAATGCCTCAGATGTTAAAGGATTCCAATGGCTGAATCCATTATTGAGGTCCCTCCATTTGAACAGTCATTCCACCATCTCATTGGCATCATTCGCAAGAGTAAACATAATGGTAAGTATACCTAAATATTTTTGACCAATAGTACCTTGCTATTAGGATGTTAATGGTCATGTGTCTCCCAACATAGTGTCCTCCACAAGGACCTTCATAAGCATCTTAGAGGATATGTAATTGATCAGCATTAGGGACACACCAACGAACTAGGCCATCAGTGCACACCTTGTAGAGGTGTCCATTGATCTCCATGAAGTGTTATACCTAGTGAAGAAATTATTGTTTCTTCTAGTGGTCCAACCCTTGTGGCATCTCTTGAGTAAGAAGATAGGTGAAAATGTTATCATACTAATTAGACTCATTGGGAAATTGTTTAGTTATAGCCCTAGCAAAGAGGAGTTCCTTAGGAAACATATTAGATAGTGGGCTTTCTTCCTCTTTGTTGTCCCATCATAACCAAGAAAAGTGATCAGTGACCACATTCTCAATGCCCTTTCAATCTACCATCATAAGATCAAATTCCTACAAAATCACTAGCCACTATATGACAAGGGGCTCACCGTTGGCTTATTCATCAAGGAAAAAATGGCACTATGGTCTGTGTGCACAAACACCTTGTATCCAAGCACATAATGCCTGAACATCTTTAGAGCAAATGCCACTAACATTAATTCTTTTTCTATGATTATGTAGTTTAGTTTTGCACCCACAATGCTTCAATTAATGCAATGGATGTAATATGGACATTTCTTGTCATCCATCTATGTAAGCATAGCTCCCAAGGCATAATTTAATACATTTTCCATAACATGAAATGATTTAAACTAGTTGGGTACTTGTAGAACTAGAGTTTCTACATGTTTCTCTTTCAACTGTTGGAGTGTTCTTTCACATTTCATGATCTAGATAAATGGAGCATCTTTCTTTTTTAAATCTACCAATGGTTTTGTGATCTTAGAGAAATTCTCTATGAATTGTTGATAATAGCTAGTATGTCCAAGGAATGATCAAACATCTTTGATAGTTTCTAGTTAGTAGGTTATTCCTTAGATGACCCTTATCCTTTTAGGATTTACCTCAATTCTTACTCGTGATATTTTATGCCCCAATACAATGCCTTCCTAGACCATTAGATGACTCTTTTGCCAATTGATAGCACTTGCTCAAGGAAATTTAGGGCTTGCTCAAATGTAGCTTCATAAGTGGAGAATTCATCCATGAATACTTCCATACCACTTTTGATTTTCTATTGAAAAATGTTTAGAACTAAGCATTGGAATGTAGTAGGAGCATTCCACATACCAAAAGATATCTTGTGATATGAAAAATTTTCCTAGGGACTTGTGAATGTTATCTTGGCCTGGTCCTCTAGTGCAATTTGAATTTGGTTATAGCCACTATAACCATCTAGAAAACTATAGTAGCAATGCCTAGATATTGTTTCTAACACCTAATCAAAAAATGGAAATAGAAAATGATCCTTGAATGTTGCCATATTCGGTATCCAAAAATTGAGTGGACTAACTCATTCACTATCTGCAATGGGATAAATGAACCTCACCTTGAGGAGGTGTTTGATTTCCTCTTTGACAATCTGCTTCACTTTATAGTTCAATCACCTCTATGGCTATCTCTTTGGCTTCATGGCTAAATTAGTATAGATTCAATGCTAGCATATTCTAGGATCAATCCTTGTGAGCTCAAGATATGACTAAGCAAAAGTCACTGATCATTTTTTAACAACATTCAATAGCATCTTTTTCTACTCTAGAGCAAGATTTGCATTGATTCTGATTTTTTAAGAACACATATTCCATGCTAGTCAATAGTGTTTTTAGTTCAAGGGGCTCTTGCTTAAAGTTTTTAGGAATCTCCAACTCTCCCCAGTAGGTATCATCATTTTCATTATCAAAGAGTTCATGATGAACTTACTCTAGTTCATTTATACTTGCAACATATGCACATGTTGGGCTATCAGTTGGTTCCATGCAAAATGTGGTATTTTTAGAATTAGTGGTCAACCACTAGGTGCCTTCCTATTTTGTGGCTACTATGTACAAAAACCTTTGAATTTCTACTTCTGGTGCATACTACTTACATGCAAAGATAGATGCTTCTTTCATGGCCTAGAGTTTATACACATAATTGGACCCTATATCATTGTACACAATGCAGGGAACTTGGTTCTTCTCGATCTTTTTGAATGCATTTTGTTTAGATATTTCTAGGGAAAGATCTTTAATGTCCATTCTTGCATCAATGATGCTAATCCATTCCCTTCCCATGATGATTGGAAAATATCCTTTACAGTTCTCCATCTTAATCACTAGGAAATCAATAGGATAAGACCATCCACAGATAGTGGTCATAATGTCTTCTACTAGTTCCAATGGAATAATTGATGGACTAGTTTGCCAATTCTAATTTGATATTGCTCTTCTTTAAAGGAGGTAGGTTCCATGTAGTATACATCTCATGAGAAATTAGGTTGATACCAGAACCTGAATCGAGAAGAGCTTTGCATGGTTCATTCCCAATAATAAGTAAATAAATTAGAGGACTTCTAGGATCTGCTAACTTCCTAGGAAGGTTTCTAGCATGGATCTAATAAGATATTGTTTGAGTAAGCATCATAATATGGATCATGGATGATTTTTGACATAAAGGGGACTCAAAGGTATTTGATACAAAGGAAGATAGAGGAACAAGATTGTCAACCATAGGTGTAGGTGAGGGCTTAAGCAAACTATAGGATCAAAAGAAAGGTTTTTCCTTTGATCTAGTTTTTGACCTACTTGGTTGATGAACCAATTGTAGATTAATGACTCTCATAGCATTGCATTATTGCAATTGAGCTGGTAGTTCACCTTGCATAGGTGGAGCAAGTGGTAAATGTGTAGATGGAGGAGAAAGATGTGCAGGAATAGGAGGAGGATAAGGGTAAAATGTGGTATCCCTCTTTTCATGTGGAGAATGAGTTAAATAATAATTAGAACGGTGGTAGTCAAATTGAAAAGTAGAAACATGACTAAAGGTGTCATGTGGAGATAAGGATTTTTGAACATAATACCCATATGGATCACATTATTTGTAAAGGTATTACTACCTTAGTGGTGTAAGTGACCATGATTGTGGTTGCTACCACTGTTGATACTACCCATATGGTTACGGTGGAGTTTTTCTTGGAAAATATTGCTATTGCTAGTGGAACTACCTAAAATTACCTTGAGGATAAGGTAATCTTATGGATGTTTGCCTTTGTATTAGTTGTGGATTCAAGCATACACCCCATATTCCTATAAGTATGACATTATGGACAACATCCCTTAGGATGTTCATACTGGAAAATGTCATACCCATCATCATCATCATTTGATTCATTTTTCATAACTTATTCTATTGAAATAGTCTTTTCCTTATCTTTTTGATAGGAATATTCAACTTCCTTATGCCTTCTATGCTCATGATCACTACCTTGTTCTTTGGACTCCTTAGCAATTTTTAGAATAGCTTGAAATCTACTATCCATAGAGTCCCATAATTTATCAACCTTGGCCATAATTTTAGATTAAATTTCTAGAGTAGTAAGGTTTTACTATTCACCACCTCATTAGGTGTAGATTCTTCCTCATTGTCATAGAATCGAACCTCTCCTCTTGTGAATGGAAGGATATTGGTTATACTCTTCTACACTTTCTTTTTTTCTTGATTGACCTTCCTCTTTAGCTACCTACTTGATTAGTTTTTGTATTTAATGGACACTTAATTCTGATAGTCACCCTTGGGCATAGACAACAAGGGTTTTTCTCATTTTAGATTGAAACCCTTCTATAATGTGGTGAAGTTGATCTAGCTAAGAATAACCATGGCTAGGACCTTTGTGCATTAAGGAGTAGTATCAACCAATGGTGGCATCTAAGGGCTCAAGTCTTCCTTGTTTCCATCCTTGGATTTACCTTCTCAAGTTGGACACTCTAGAGTATTTTAATATTTATCATTAAAAAATTTAAGCATGGTATCCCATCTCTGATAAATTCTAGTTCTAAGGACTGATACTAGTTCTTTGCTTCTTTGATGAGTGTCCTTGGGAAAACCCTAAGTTTTTACCACTCAGTCTCTATTTTCTGCAAGCACATGCATCTTGAAAAACTTGGAGATGGTTCTATGGATTCAAGTTATATCTCTCTTGGAAGTGAAAAATATTTTTCATGTCTAGCCTTTTTATCCAACTATCCTTTACATGCCTTCTTGGAATTTATACTACCTCTATGATATTAAGCATACTTTGGGTCGCAAGCAAAGGCTCATCAAGGCGATGATCATGGTGCCTATGATTCCCTCTACTACCCATTCATACATGAAGATGTGTCTCTTTTAATTGTTTGGATCCTTGATCTTGCCTTGCTCAATGCTCCCTTTGATCATTTCAATCTTGTCAATCATTTCAGTCACCTCCATCATAGTCTTGCCTCCTACAGTTGCAATTAGAGCTAGAAGAAGAAGAAGAATGTGACAAAGGTAAAAAGGAAGGAGCACTAGCACCATTACGGTGCCTACTACCACCTCTTTGGTGATTGTGACCATGATCACGATCTTATTTTCTATCTACATTCCTACTTTGACTTGCCCCTCTAGATCCTTCTTTGTCATTAGATCTATTCTTACTAAAACTAGGATTGTGAGTCATGGATTGCAAGTTCTAGTTTAGACCTCCTTCATTGAAGTCAACGAGAGGAATTTCACTAAATGGAAAACCCCCAAAGAAGGGTTCCCCACCATCTTTTTGGTATAGCAAGAATGGGGAATCATTAAATTCTTTTCCCTTCATAGATTCATGACATTGTTCTAACTATAAATCTTGTAGACATTGTGCCTTAATGGGATGATTATCCTTGGTGTCACTATCTTGCACAACATACACCCTCCTAAACCTATTGATGAGTGGTGAGGTATCCCTACTCCCAACGATATGAATCAGTAGGATGTTCACATGTGATCCAATCAAATTTTATGGACCTATAGTTCTCCAATGCACTTGTTCTTCTAGGAAGTGAAATGGGCATTAAGAACATTCGTAGTCTTCCCAACTACACTTATGAAGCTCAAGGATATGGTTTAAGTATTATTGAGATACATGATTTTTATCATTTTATGTTTTATAAATTTAATCACCGACAACAAGAATGGAAAGTAAAGTAATTTAAGATCTAATTCATTTACTGCCTAGCTAGCCTAACACAAGTACCCATCCCACCTTCCTAAATACATCCTAGACACATATAGTGCTACTGGGCTACCAAATGTTAAGCATTTCTAGGTTACTAAGAACTATATGTATGCTCGAAGTAGTTGTGCTTGTGTTCATTAACAACTAGAAATTAATTGCTTAATTAAAGTGCATTAAAGTAAAGTGCATGAAAGTAAAGTGCATTAAAGGAAACATCAATCTATTCTCAATGCTGTAAGGATTGTCAAAAGGGTTTATTTTTATTCTTGTTACACTATTGTTCTCAGGTACATTAGTGCTCAAATAAAGATCCATACACACTCAGACTCTTGCTACAAGCACTCTCAAATACTCTAACTTTGAAGAAAACAAACTGGAAGAGCTTTGCTACTATGACAAAAACTATGAAAAACTATCTCCAAATTGTGAGCTCAAGCACTATATTTATAGGACAATGTATACCCATGATATTGGATATGTGACATCACATCTTAGGCTTTGACATTGAGTATCTAATGTCAAATCTTTAATATCGAGTATTCAATATTGGAGTGTGCAAAACATGATTCATCAATAGTGGATCATCTAGTTATGAATAATTGCTTGGAGATCACTGCTTCCAAAAGGTAATGGATCATCCAATTGTAAATTCCAGCTTAATTACAAGGAATTGTGACTAGCATCCACCTATAATCCCTAGCAGAAGGCACTCAGACCTTTTGGAAGGGTTTAATTTCTCCATGATCCTAGTTTTGAAAAGGCATATCATCATTTGGTTATAGTTTCTAGTAGAACTACAAGGGGATGCAACTAGCACCCTTTCGCTATTGCTATCAAAATGTAATTGAACCTTCTTAAAGGGAAAATTACTCATAATTTAATTCTATTACAAGAAATATGGTCATCTAGAAGGCATTAAGACCCCTCTAGTTATGAATAATTACTTAGAGATCGTGGCTTTCGGAAGGCATAGGATCATCTAATTGCAAATTGTAGATAGAATTTGAGGCTAAATGACTAGAACTCACCTACAATCCCCACCAGAAGGCACCTAGACCTTCTAGAAGGATTTAATTACTCCAAGATCTTAGCTACTAGAAGGAAAATCACCATCTAGTGTAACTTCTAGTAAAACTATGATGGAATGCAATTATCATCCTCCTAAAATCCCTACTAGAAGGCATCCAAACATTTTGTAAGGGAATAGTTGCTCATAATTTGATGCTACCAAAAGAAAGATGATCATACAAAAGGCTTAAGATCAACTAGAATGCATTAAGACTTTTCGATTGTGAATAATTTCTTGGAGATCATGGCTTCTAGAAGGTAGAGGGTCACCCATTTGTAAATTCTTGCTAAACTACAAGGAAGTGCAACTAGCATCCTTCCATAGTTTGCACCAAAAGGTAGTTATAAACCTTCTAGAAGGGTGTAATTGCTCCAAGATCCTAGCTTTTAAAAGGCTAAGGGAGGGCTATCTGGATGGAATTTTTAGTAGAAATATGAGTAGGTGCAACTACCACTCTTGCACAATTCCCATTGAAAGGTAGTAGGACCTTCTGAAATTGAACAATTACTTATAATTTAAAGGGACTACAAGGAATATGATCATCCAAAAGGCTCAAGATAAATTGTAAGGCATTAAGACCTTTTGATTGTGAATAATTTCTTAAAGATTATGGTTTCCAAAAGGCAAAGGGTCATTCGATTATAAATTCCTACTTAAGTGTAAAGAAGTGTAATTCACACCCTCTTGTAGTTCCCATGAGAAGGCACTTAGACCTTCTAGAAGGGTGTGATTGCTCCAAGATCTAAGCTTCCAGAAGGCAAAGAATTATTTGGTTGCAAATTTTAGCTAAATTGTAAGGCCGTGTGGCTAGCACTCTCCTACAATCCTAATTGGTAGGCACTCAGAACTTTCAGTAGGGAACAATTACTTGGAATTTGAGGGTATCAAAAGGAAAATGATTATTCAAAAGGCCATTGTAACTTCCTTAACCCTAAACCCTAAACCCTAAAGTATTGCTATGGTTCCTTTAACCCTAAACCCTAAAGCAATGCCATGGTTCAAGCCTAGTATAACAAAATGTTTAAATTAGCATCCAACATTAAATCATAAATGAAAATCACATACTTTTTCTAACAATAAACATGAAAACTTTTATGATTCCTATTATGCTTCTTATGTTTCCTAGTTATTATACTTAACCTTCATGTAATGACTATTCATAGGTTTTCCAATTAAATACTTAGTTTACGACATAAGTGATGGTATCTTGAGAGATTCTTATGTTTTGGGTGGTAATTTTTATTCTTGGCTATCATGCAATACTCATCATAGTTAACTATCATGCAATACTCATCATAGCTAATTATCATCCAATGGCTAATCATCACCTTTAAAATTAAATACTAACTTTACAATAAAAATGTTGGTATCCTAATAGGTTATTCTACTTTAGCTGTTAATTTTTAGTTTTTATTTATATATGTTAGGGCTTTTTAAATATGCTATAGATACTATAAGGTAATCCTACTAGCAGCATATCATAGTTTGTGTATTTTGGATGAAATTGTGTGTGATTGCTACTCACAGTTTCTAGAATGCAAGAGAGTAGTCCTCGCATGTCCTCTCAACATACATATCAAACTACACTTAGCATAATAATAATGCGAGACATTATTATTATTAAATTGTGATAAGACAGTTAAAGTGTGACTTGCAATTTTAGAAAATGTGAGTCACAAACACTTGCAATATTGTGCAGTAAAATGTAAAAAAATAATATGAATCACCTTGATCATTATTATCACTTTTACTTTCACTTTCACCTTCACTTGCACACAATAGACACTGGGCAAGCATCAATGTTGTATAACGACATAGAGCAGGGCTACGAAGGCAACAGTAGAGGATTTCATTTAAAAGCATTAAATTTCAGATTTTGAAACAATAATGATCAAGAGGGTAAGTTAAACCACACCATGATTCTAGATTTATTATCTTTGTTCTCATGCTAGGGTTAGGTCTAACCATTTATGATTTGATTAAAATGAAGAATTTTTTTTTCATATATGGTTATATTTCCTCTAGTTTTATTTCTTTTTAGTAAGTACTAAAGCTAGTAATAAGGATGATTGAGAAGTGGGAGAGTAATGTTGGCTTGCTCTTCTCCTTTGAAACCTTTGATTATCTCTAGGTGGTGTACTAGAAAATTTAGACTTGGTGGTCCTCTTGGCATCACTTCTAGTTCTTCCTCTTTCTTGGTTGCTAATTAAGGTTGAACATAGTCATAGGTTTATCATATCATTCAGATTTAAGAAAAGATGATTTGGGTAATTAGATATACTAGAATGATAATTTCTATTCTCCTTCTTTGATTGTGATGTTCATTCCTTTTCCCTTTACTTCTTCATTGTGGACTTTCATAAAATGATCATTTCAAATTTCAAATTCGATGGATTGATAGGGCCTATAAATTTTATTAGCTACATTGTAGTCAATGATAACTACTTCTAGTCTAGCTTTCATCAATGTTCTTATGAACATTGCATTAATGGAGTTGAATGATTAGGTAGCAACACCATGTTGTCTTTTAGATTCCTGTTGGCACATTTGGCCATTACATGGAATAGTTGGAATATTTTGTTCAAAATTAGCACAATCCCTGGTTGTAAATTTGCAGTTTAGTATTGTGAGTTGATAGGTATTCTTGGAGAAGTAAGCCATTGGTAAATAATCTTGATGTTGAAGCCTTCTTGGAAAGTAAAAATAAAATGCCAAGTTATTTCCTTTAGTGAAGATTGGAATAACAAACAAAGGAGGTGATTATTTACCACAAGAAAGCATACTCCCTATTAATATTGGCAAAATAGACAACACTGTGGGTAATGGATTATCAAGAATTGGTTAAGAGTTGGGATCAAGTGAAGGACCTAACGGACTACCAACAGGTTTAAAATTAAGTAAATTTAAATTATTAAAGGATGTAAAGGCTTCTGTATTGCAGACGAATCCAAATTCCCATAGGTCCAAAGGCCCATTGTTAACGCTGTCAGAAAAAAAATAGAAAATCGGAAAAACAGAACTGAATGCCATGGTTTTGGGGCAAATACATCGGCTTGTGCCGTTCAGAGTTGCTCCCGCACATCGGCCAAATTTATGTTGCCGAACGAACCTGTAGCCGACTCGTAGGATGCCGAAAACCATGAACCCGAGTTCATGGAGCACGTGGAAGGCCCTTCTTTCGTGACTGAGCCGTATTGAAGGGGTTTCGGGTAGTAATCGCGTGCAGGCTTTACTAAGGCCAGTTTAGGGCAGAACGTAGTAGGCACATCATTGATTTCAGCAGAGACACTTGTGGCTATTTCGGAAGATGGATTTCAGAAGAATGGACGCTTATTTCGCGCGATGAACAAATTTGGGTTTTCATCCGCAACAACGGAAAATGCCTTAAAATCCCTGCTGGACGTTGCTTGAAGAATCTGCACCAAATGTTGGAAGAAAACTTTGTAAGCCAGATAGTTTACCAGTCATCACAGATGGAAAGCAGCAAAATATATGAAGCGATGATCAAATCATATAATTATCAAAACATGAAGGGCATTTTTAAGAGGCAAAGGTTACAACAGTTGCAGATCCTTATGGAACACACGGCAACGTCTCCTAACGCGGCAGCTAAGTCTTTTCCTGAGATGGCAGTTGTTGGTAACGATTTTTGGTTGAAGAAGATAATTTGAATCAGTTGCTGGCAGTTGCAGGATTGGTGCCTTCACCTTCGAACTCATATTTCGAGCCATCCCAAATTTAAATTTCAATTATCAGAGATGCAGAAAGGATAAATTAACTACCGCTACAACCAATAAGGTGGATATTATATTATATTTTTTATGAAAAAATATTAGAGCTCAATGACACTTAGTATTTAAAATTTTAATTAAATTAAATTGGATTAGGGATTTTAGATTAATAAATTACTTACAAAGGTAATATTTATATTAATTCCTCCTAACTTTATGCATAACTTCCTAACTATATAACTCCCTCCTAATTAAATGGGTAAGTTGTAACCTCCTTGCTTGGGAGAAAAGTTAGCTAGGATATTTTAGCATGTAACTACCTTGTAAACCTTATAAAAGGGGGACTTTTGGAAAAAGGAACTTTTGGGAAGATCTCATACATCACATATTTGGAGATCACACTTTGGAAGGCTACTAGTTAGCACTTAGGCTCTCACTTGAAGACACTTTGGGGTCTTGAGAAGAGCATTTGTAAAGACGATTGCTTGTAAGATGGCTTGCTAAAGGAAAGATTTCAGCCTCTTTGTCATAGTCCTATGAGTAATGTTTTATTTTTTTTTTGTTTAAATTGTTTAGCTAGTGGTTTAGATAGTATCATCCTTGGCAAGTAATTTTGGGATTTTTAGATTGCTCTTATTGTTCTTGTTGCCCAATAGAAATTTCTATTAAAATTTTGCCATAGAAGCGCTTGTGTTTAAAAGCCTTAAGAGCATTTTAGTAGTAAATTTCATTATTGTGCAACGTGTGGGAACTGCTATTGGTATTGTTGTAAGAGAGCCTCTATTTGTAGTCATGCCGTTGAACAATTCAGTAGTCAAGAGGGTTCAGAAAATCTTTGGTATTTTGATGGGACCAAAATAGCTTCTTTTTATCTTTAAAGTGAATTTCCGTGGTATTTCAATCATAAATTCTCAAGTCTTTTAAAGGTTTTGTTTAAATGCAATCGTTGACATCTATTATCTAG
>MNCI01006454.1:71994-105728 GCA_015680685.1 Gnetum montanum
TTCTTAAAGGATAAATGTGAATTCTAGATGGTAATGATCCATATGTTAGTAGACTATTTGTACTTGATAGGGTACTTCATTTTTGCATCTTGGTTGTTTTATCATGCTCTTTGCCAAAGCTATCAACAAGTGGAAAATTTTCTTTGAAAGAAGAAGATATCTTGAATTACTATATGAGTCTTAATAAAATAATATTATTTCTTAAGTGATAAATCATTAAGTTCTAACAACAATCATGATTAATTTAAGTAATCTAGGTAATTAGCACTAAGTCCTTAACAATGATGCTAATGATGAGCAACAAGTATTCCTTACATCAAACCATATAATTCATAGGAATTCACATGTGACCTTATCATATTTTGCAAATTAGGCTAGTAATATACCAAGATCATTAAACATGATCTCAAATTGCTATATTCCCGATTATACTTTTGTTAGGTTTAGTTTGTATGGTTAAGTGTAATTGAGTCATACGATCTTTGATATTATTCTATCATGATAAGAATATTAGTAAAATATAGAAAATTACAAATTAATATAATAACAAGAAAATAAACCCTAATTTAGCCCAAGCAAAGAGCATTCATTTCCAACTTTTCATACACATCATGAACTTTTACTAAGTGCTCCACTGCTGGGTGTACCAAGTGGTACACTATTGGGATTGCCAAATGTTAATGTATTTATGCTTGAAGTGAGTCATACACATGTTTCTTGATTAACACACATTTAATTCTAATTTGTTAACTATGTGTACATAAATAAATTGAAAAAGAAAGTTAAATTATGATTAGAAGAATATTAGGCTAGGTTGTAAATTAGTCTTGTTCTTATTACTATTATGAAAATGTGTCTAGGTACATGATCACTTGAATAAGATTCTCTACAAAAAGTTCACATACATGTTACAAGCTTTTGTTTATTATTCTAATTATCAAGGGAAAAAATCTATAAGATCTTTTCTATATTAATAAATAAAATGATATCATAAATATGTCTGGTAGTGCATTTATATATGCATTTATTGCCACTACATCAACACTAACATGTTGATATTGCGAGGCCAACATCTACATAGTTGAATTCTTTATGATTCATCAGAAAGTATTATGGTAGTTAATGCCATCTAGATGATGAGGAGAATGGATAAGTTATGCTTAATTTTATTACTAGTTAAAAATGGTTAGTGTTAGGAAGGTTAACTCATGAGTGTTTATTTGTATCAAGTAAACTCAACTCAAAAACAAGAGCCAAGGATAAATTAAGATCCAAAGAGACTTTAAAAGAAGGCACAAGGAAAAAGTATGTGGCAAAGAAGAAAGTTTCTAAGGAAGAAAAGACATAGAAAAGATTAGGGGAGGAATAAGAAGCAACTACATTGGTAGCAAGGAAGGTAGAAGAAGTTGAACAATTAAAAAAGACTAAGGAAATGGCCTCACTAACTTTGAATAGGAGAGGAGGTGAAGATGCGAATACCTAGAAGTAGTGAGAACAAGAAGAATTTTACTTACTATTATCTTACTTACTATTGCAAGGACTTTGCAAAATTAACCTTGCTTTTGGTGACCGTGTAGATGGGGATTTAGTAGATACATACTTTCAAAGTAATAAGACATTATCCCCTTTATACATAAGAATAATAATCTTTTCTAAAGATCCACAAGTCACCGATAAAATGGGATGTAAATGGCTAAAATAACAATTGGATAAAGGAAATGAAATTCCTTATGATAAGATATGAAATTTGTTATAATAATTTTTTGAGCATAACATAACTTAGGTACTTATCAATATTTAGTTGAATGTTTTAGACATTAGAAAAATAATATGGAAGAGTTCAGTTAATAAGGAGAAGCTGCTAAAATGGATGGTCGCAAGCTTTGCCAAGAAGCTCAAAGATATTTTTTAAGTCTAGTAAGTGATGGACCCATTACTTGAATGTGTCTTACATTTAAGAAATATAGCAATGACTTATCAAAAATATGGGTTTTCTTATTTTTAGATGTGGAGATTATTGTGGATCAAGGTACTATAAAAGTAAATCAACCTATCTTTGAGGGATGTAATTTGAAGAATGTAGAGATCTAAGTGAAAATAGATATGTTGGCTAGCTATGAAGTAGAGATGGCCATCCTTGCATCTCAATAACATGATGTAAAAATCTATTTAATTATTAGGCCAAGTAACAATGAATATAAGCTAAAATTGTACAAGTGACCAAATTATAGGAAAGGATAGATAATCATAAAATTGATCTAGATGGTAGTAGCATAGTCAATTATAATTCCCTTGCATTAGTGATGAGTCGTGATATCACATCCGCAACATTGGGTAGGCAATATTGGGGCTTTCCACATGATATCGGGGCCTGCCTTGTTGCCTATAAATAAGAGGCAAGAACCCTTGGTTTACATAGTTAGTCTTAGTCTCTTACCCAAACTCTTTCCTTTTTCCTTTTCCAGAGATAGAATTATTTTTGAGTGCCCACAGTAGGAGTCATAAAGTAAATAGATCTTTATTTGAGCATTGTGTACCTAAGCACACCTTGTGTATGGCAATAAAGATGAACTTTGTGATAAACCTTGCAGCATTCAAAATAGATTAATTAATGTTAATTACTATTACTTAATTCTTTCCTTAGTTAATTAATGTTCTCTCTCTCACCCTACAACTCTCCTAAGTAAGCACACTCAGTACGATCATTTCGAGCATGCATGTAATGCTTGGTAACTCAGGAATGATTAGTGTTTGGTAATCTTAGTAGTGTTGCACTAGTTCAGGATGTGTACAACAAGTGAGAATGGATGCTAGTGTTAAGACTAGTTAAAGCATAATTGAGTAGTTAAATTAAAATTAGTTACTTAGTTATCTCTCTCCTCCCTTTGTAGCACTAGGACATAAAAACATAAAAACTATAAAAATCATGTACTCAAGTTTCCTTAACCATACAATCATGCTATACAAGTAAGCTTGGAAAGACAATGATTGATCAACCCATCATTGTTTCACAAAGGCACATAAGCACTTAGTCCTTGGAGTTCAACCAGATCATGCATGGATACTTGTATTCGTATGGTTGAGTGTAGGGATACCTTGTTGCTCATCATTGATGCTGTTTCCAACAACTTTGCTATTTGTGTGATAATTAGAACTTAGAAAATATTTCTCATCATTGGAATGAACCCTTAGGGTTGGTTACAAGAAAAAAATATATAATAATGTATAATACATTGCACACTGAATAGACAATCATGTCTTCTTTATACACAAGTGTTTCACCACCGAGGTCTGATACAGGGAACAATTGGAGGCATAGTACACATAATAATCTACCATTCTCTCAATAGTTTCACGTGGTATATGTTCATCCTGATAAGTATATACCAAACTTTACCTTTATCCTCCACCAGGATGAACAACTATGTTGGCAAGATTTAGAAGGTAACATAATGTTACCTTTCGATCACTCAAACCTAGGCATGCTTCTTCATGATCTCACATGAATTGGTATGCAGCACTTATAGGTAGAGTACATTGTCCATGATCATGACTCAAGAGAGTATTGACCCATGGAGGCACAACATCAAAGGGATTTACAATAGGAGAGACGTCATGAATCCATGAAGGGAAAGTTGTCATAGAATGTCCCACATGTCCTAAGCGAAAATGAGGGTTGTGAACCTACCTCAGGCAGTCTCCCACACAATGATGTTCCTCCTATTGACTTCAGTCAAGGGGTTTTGTATCAAAATATTTACTCAACTATTCATAACCCAGATTCTAGTATCGATAGACATAAAGGGTCTAAAAAAGGAACACAAACACATGACAAAGATGGATATTCCAATCATAACCATGATCAAGGCTATGACCACCAAAGAGAAGGAAGTAGGCACCGAGATGGTGACAATCCTTCTTCTTCTTTCCCTTCATCATCTCCTTCACCCTCTCCTTCAGGATTTAGATGTAGTCATAAAGAAAAAGACCATGAGGATAAGGGTAGGCGAAATGGGAGTCATAGACAAAATAGTTGAGAAAGGGGTGAGGGCACTCTAGAGAAACACATCATGAAAGAAGGGATTGTAGGGAACAACATGGGCATCATAAATGCCATAGACGAGAAAATCATGATGAACCCCTACTCACTACTCGAAGTATGTTAGACATAACTAAGGCCATTAGGATCCCAACAAGGCACCAAAAGGATAGTAGGATCAAAAGATTATACATGAATAATATCCCACGATTTGGAGGGGGATATAGTGCTGATCCTTAAAATCATCTACAAGCATTTCATGATGCATGTGTCTTACAAAACATAGAAAATGAATGACAAAAATTAAAGTTATTTCCACGAACACTAATCAAAGAAGCGGAAAGATGGTACTAGTCCTTGGAACCGAAATCCATTCATAGGTGGAGTACCATGTTAGAATTGTTTAACAATAAGTACCAAACATACTCCTAAGTGTTCAACCTATGAAAGCAAATCCAAGGCTAGAAACAAGAAGGACATGAACCCTTGGATGTTGCCATAATCTAATATTATGCATTGTTACATCATTGTCCTAGCCATGGTCATTCATAGAGAGATTAACTACACCATCTCGTAGATGGCTTAGGCATGAAATGTGAAGAACCCTTGGGACTTATGCCCAAGGTAGACTATCCAAGCTTAGGACCCATCAAGTACAAAGGTTATTGGAGTAAGTTACTAAAGAGGAAGGTGAGTTATGGAAAAGAGAAAGTATGAAGGAATATAATAGAGATCATTCCCTTTGAAAAAAGGGAGTAAGACTTTGTAAGGATGAAGAAGAGTTACCACTCGAAGAGATGGTGAATAGGAAAAATTTACCCATTCAAAAAATTTTATCGGAAATATCGGAAAAGGTGGACCAAATGTGGGACTCCCTAGATGATAAATTTCAAACTGTTCTAAAAATAGTAGAGGAGTCTAGAGAGTATGGTAGTGAATGGGAAAAGAAAAAAAGAGAGAAGTAGAATATGCACGTAACAAGGGTAAGGACAAAGTTGCCATCATCGAAGAGGTTGTGGATTCAGATATAGACAATAATAGTGGATGCGAGATATGCCAATATGACCATCCTAACAGATGTTGCCTTGTAATCTCACATCTTTAGGATTCTGGGGTGTATGCACTCAACCTACGATTAAACAAAAGGAAAATACCCAAAAGGTTACCTTATCCCCAAGGTAACCTAAGATAGTTCCACCAACCCTTAACATATTATCCAAGTGGAACTCCACCACAACCAACTGAGTAGTATCAATAGTGGAAATACCCACAATCATGGAAAATACCACCACCATGGCAATAATATCCTTATTGGCAACCTAACCCGTATGGATATTATGTGCAGCAACCAATCTCTCCACGTGACTCTACTAGTCATGTCACTCCTCAACCTCACTACCAAGTCCATAAGTACTCTAGGACTCCTCCTATGGGTGATGTTCCATAGACATACTTTCTTTCTCATCCAACGGCACCTCTTCCACCCATATTTCCATTACCACCTGCTCCAGCTATGCAAGGTGAACTCCCTACCTAGCCACAACAACATAACACTACAAGGGTTGTTAACTCTTAATCTACTATTATTTCTGACAACCACATGAAGAAAAGACCTTTCTTTAGAACCAATAGTCCAACTAAGCCCTTACAACCACAAGTGGCTAATCCTTTAGATGCCTCATTACCAATCAAAGCTTTGGAACTCCCTTTAAGCCAAACATCATGCCCAATGCATATGTTCATGGTAACTCATGCTATCACCGATTGGATAAAAGTTGGTCATCTTCCTAGGAAATTTTCTAATCCTGGAAGCCCTCATATTTTTACAAATCACTAGGAATGAACCATGCAAGGCTTTTTTGAATTCAAGTTCTGGTGTCAACCTAATCTCTCAAGAAATGTACAAAGCCTGGAACCTGCCTCCACTAGAAAAGTGTAACATTCATTTAGATTTGGCTGACCAGTCCATCACTATCCCATTAGGGTTACTGGAGAATGTTGTCACCACTATTTGTGGGTGGTCGAATCTAGCTAACTTCCTACTAATTCAAGTGAACAATAATAATGGGGGCTTCCCAATCATAATGGGAAGAGCATAGCTAAGCACAATTGACACATGCCTAGGAGTCTACAATCTTTCCTTAGAAATATCAAAGAAAAATATGTTTGGGAAGATTAAGAAGACGAAAGATTCATGCATCGCATATAGTAACACAAGGTGTAATTGTGTGCAGAAAACATGGTTTGTACAATGTATAACACTGCTTGCATGCAATTAGTGTGTACAAGTGACTAATATACAAAGATGTCTATATGTAGCAACCACAAGACAAGAAGGCACCTAGTGGTTGACAACTGATCAAGAGAGCAGTTCAACTATATGCATGGAACCAACTGAGGGTTTGACTTGTGCTTAAATTGATAGCATAGACACATTAGAGCAATTCCATCACCAACTTTCAAGTCTTGACATTGAAAATATCAACTGGGGGAAGTTAGAAATCTTTGATAAGTTTAAGTAGGAGCCCTTTGAGTTAAAACCATTGCCCACCAGTATGGAGTACACGTTTCTCAAGAATGGAAAATTGGTAATTATTTACATGAAGCTCACTCCTCAATAAAAAGAGAGACTGCTGAAGGTTATAAATAAATGGTCAAAACCCTTTGCTTGATCATATCCCGAATTAACTAGAATAGATCCTAGGATATGCCAACATAGAATTTACATTGACCCCTCCATGAAGCCTCGATGACAACCATAGAGACGATCGAACCCAAAACTTAAGTAAGTGGTTAAGGAAGAAATCGAACAGCTTCTAAAAGCTGGGTTCATATACCCAATTACTAATAGTGAATGGGTTAGTTCCTTAGTTATTTTGCCCAAAAAGGAAGATAAATAGAGGATGTGCATATATTTTAGGCTACTTAATATGGCAACATTCAAAGACCACTTTCCATTGCCATTCATTGACCAAGTCCTAGACACCATTGTAGGGCATCACTACTATAGTTTTTTGGATGGGTACAGTGGGTACAACCAAATCCAAATAGCCCTAGAAGGCTAAGCCAAGACTACGTTCACCAATCCTTGTGAAAAATTTGCATATAAAAATATGCCATTTGGCTTGTACAATGTCCCTGCAATGTTTCAACAATTAGTTTTAAGCATATTCCAGCAATGGATAGGAAATGGTGTAAAGGTCTTCATCGATGACTTCTCCACTTATGGAATGAACTTCAATTAAGCCTTGGACCAATTAGAGCAAGTACTAAAGCAATGTGTAGAAACCAATTTAAGGCTTAACTAGAAAAAAAGCCATTTAATGGTCTAAGAAGGCATTGTATTAGGGCATAAGATTTCGCAAACAGGGATAGAGGTAGACTTTGAAAAGATCAAAGTTATCCAAGAAATCACTCAGTAACCTGAAACTATGAAAGATATCTAGTCATTCCTTAGACACACTAGCTACTATAGAAGGTTATTGAGAACTTTTGAAAGGTTGCAAAACTGTTGGTTGAACTAACAAAAAAGGACATACCTTTTGAATGGACTAGGAAATGCGAACTAGCTTTCCAAACTTTAAAATAGAAGCTCATAGAAACACCCATTCTACAAGCTCCTGACTGGTCCAGACCATTCCACATAATGGCTGACACATCCAACTATGCTTTAGGAGCCATACTTACATAGTTAGATGACCAAAAAAGTCCTTATTACATCCACTATGCAAGTAGGAGTATTACTAGTGCACAACTTAACTACAACACAACAAAGAAAAAATTAATGGTTGTAGTGTTTGCACTAGAAAAATTTAGGCACTATGTCTTGGGCTATAAGGTATTCGTGCACATGGATCATAGTGCAACAAGGTTCCTAATGAATAAACCAACAGTGAGCCCCCGCATCATATGATGGCTCGTAATGTTACAAGAGTTTGATCTTACAATGATTGATCAAAAAGGCACCAAGAATGTAGTTTTTGATCATTTATCTTGGTTATGATGGGACAACAAAGAGGATGAGTATCCAATTTCTGATCACTTCCCTGATGAACTCCTCTTTGCAAGCGTACTAACTAATCAATTGGCCATGGAGACAAACTGGTATAGTAGTATTCTCACCTATCTCCTTACACAACAAACACCACAAGAGTTATATGCTAAAAGAAACAATAGTTCCTTCACCAAGCCAAGTATTTTATGAAGATTGATGGGCAATTTTATAAAGCGTGTCCTGATGGCTTGGTTCGATGGTGTGTTCCTGATATAAATCAACTGCGAGTTCTCTAAGATGCTCATGAGGGTCCTTGTAGGGATCATTATGCCAAGAGATGAACAACCATTAAAATCCTACTTGCAGGATATTATTGTCCTACATTGTTTTGGGATGTCCATGATTTCATCCAATCTTGTGAGCACTGTCAACATGATAGGGGAATGAATACTAGAATGGAGGGTTTGCAATAATGGATTCAACCTTTAGAAGTCTTCGACATATGGGGAATTGATTTTAGGGGGCCTATTACATCAATGTCCGATGGGAAAGCTTACATCATTATTGTTGTTGACTACTTTACAAAATGGATAGAAGTAGCCCCTGTTAAGGATTGTACATCATCTACAGCTACATGATTTGTTCAACAACAAATCATAAATAGGTTTGGCATGCCTTGTACACTTATTTATGACAATGACACATATTTTATAGGTGCAACATTTTGGAAACTAATGCAATGGTTAGGGGTTAAACACAAACTAACTACTCCATATCACCCTCAAGTGAACGGTCAAGCTGAGGTCACCAATAGGGAGATTACAAAAATATTAATAAGAACTATTAGCAAGTATAGGAGAGATTGGAGAAACAAACTAAACAATGCTCTTTGGGCATACCACTCCACATGGAAACTCCCTATAGGCTACTCTCCCTATGAGTTAGTGTATGGGAAACTTTCAATGCTTCCCATTCCCCCCGAACTTTGTACACTATCTATGGCATATGATCTCAACCTTGACCTTGATCTAGCACAAAAAGAATAGTTAATGATCCTTAACTTGCTAGATGAGAACTGATTAGCTACCCTATCATCTAACAAATTGCACAAGGCCTTCAATAAATGACATCATGACCTAAAAATTAGGAAAGTTAAATATCAACCAGGAGATAAGGTTCTATAGTAGAATCCCACACATGTGCCACAATGCACTAAATTTCAAATGTTGTGGGAAGGACCTTATATTATTTATGCAACTTTTCCTTCAAGGGCCATGATGATTTACAAACCTAAGAGCCTAAATAAGAAATTGTTGGTGAACATCCAACAAACCAAACCTTTCGTTGAGCTTAGAAAAACCTGTACCAATACTAACTCTATTGGTGGACAACCCTGCTCGTTAATTTAGATCTCCTCCTTCCAACTCAGTTGTGGGGGAGATAACTATCAATGGTAACCATTCTAAGCTCTCAACTCTTTTTTGTATTTTTTTTTTACACTTTTTTTTTCAATTTTTTTTTTTACACCATCCTTCACATTTTTTCCTATTTATTTATTTGATTTACTTTCATTCATCATACAATAAGTGCTCATGATGGTGGATTGTACTATAATGGTGTTGATTTTTAATGTTGGGTTTTTACCTTTGATTTTCAATGTTGATACTATGATATGGTTCTTTTGATAAAACAAGCAATGAATCCACATCGTCCATTCCTTTGTTCAACTCTATGGTCTCCCTTAGTTTTGGAACTGTACTATCCCTTTTTCTAAATAAACTTATTAACGAATTGGTGGCTCCATATTCTTCAAACTTAGAAAGGATTCAATGGTTGAAAAGGGTGTGACTTCAAGGGGATTCAATGCATGTGTGTTGACTATTCTCTTAGGTACTTGGATGCTTTTCATGGGTTCTCCACCATTCCGTCGATGACCAAACATCAGGAAGTCGAATAAATCAAATAATTCTTTACATGGTGTGGTTCTCACGTAAAAAAAAACTGATGAGAATACAAAGCACACCCCTTAAACATAATAAAAAAATCTAGACTACAAGCACTAGTTATGGCACTGGAAAGACATGTTACCCATGCCTGAAGGTTCCTTCTAACTAAGGCCCTTTCTTGCTTCCTGCTTCTCCATCTCGCTCTCCTTGGAATGGTGGTGACTCTTTGGGGAAGTATTCTTATTGCTTCAAGGGCAAGGATTGGCCAAGTGTATTGATGCGAGGTAACTAAATGTGGTTGGTTTGAGTCCAAATTTTGAATGAGTTCTACTCGGTCACCTTAACCATAAATACACAAAGGACTTTATACAACCTTGCTCTTAAGATTCCATTCCATTTTCTACTCTTCATCTTTCTTCTCATTTTCCACCTCATTGTCGATTTTAAGATTAGTCTATTTCCTGGTTGATGCATTGTTATTCTTTGGTAACTTCTTGTGGGTCAATCTTTAACCATTGTTTCCATATGTCATTCCTAGAGCCTATGGACTCTTTGGTTTGTGGGTTTGCTAGGGCATAAAGGGCATGAGCTTGCTTTGGGGAGGACCCACTGACATTCCTTTATGGTGCAATTTTTAAATTCTTTTCCTTAAACATTTCTTACAATCCACAATTTCTCATTTCATCCCCATCCATGACATCCATTTTATTGGCATTGTCATTTTTATTTTTCCCATTTTTCTTGTTCCCTATACTTTTCCACCCTATTGCTACCCAAGGTTCGCTCTTAGTCATGGGGGCCCTGTCACAAATATTTCCATTCTACTACTTGTATCACCCCTACACCTTGGGTAGTTATCAATGATAAACATCTAACCTAGTTTCTGCCATAACCACAAACTAGCCAATGTGCTCTATATCAAGGCAAGGTATCAACTGTATTATAGTTTACTTATCCTTTCTCATTCATGACTATGTTGTGTGTGAAGATGGCAATTACATGAACTATGGACTAGGATAGGAGGAAGCACTCAGAATGGATTGGAGCTGGAGTGTTTACGCAAGGAACAAGTTTGGTCGTGTGGCTATGGATAAATAATGGAAGGTGCAATCGCGACATCAGCAATAATGCGCCTCATTTTCTTTACTATCTCTTCAAGCCATTAGATGAGGGTTTGGATGTCATCTATATATAATGTTCACCACAAAGGGTGCGAACACCAATGTTGTAATATGTTTGTTGATCTTTTAACCAGGCACTTTGAGTCTGTTATTCCCTGTCACTATTAGTTCTCATTTAGTCAATAATTCCATACCTTCCCAATATTTTGTAAGGAAATCAAGGATGAGTTCTCATTCAATCGTGGGGCTATGATGAACCACGATATCAGGTATGTGATATTGCATCTACAATATCGGATACACGATATCAAGGCCTTTCATGCAATATCACGTACATGATATTAAGGCCTACCTCATTGCCTATAAATAAGAGGCGAGCGTACTTGGTTTGCATAGTTAGTCTTAGTTCCTTACTCAAACTCTTGCCTTTTTCCCTTTCCAGAGATAGAATTATTTTTGAGTGCCCGTAATAGGAGTCATAAAGTGAATGGATCTTTATTCAAGAATTATGTACCTAAGCACACCTTGTGTATGGAAACAAAGATAAACTTTGTGATAAACATTGCAGCATTTAGAATAGATTAATTAATGTTAATTATTATTACTTAATGCTTTTTTTTAGTTAATTAATGTTTTCTCTCTCACCCTACAGCTCTCCTAAGTAAGCACACTTAGTATGATCATTTTGAGAATGCATGTAATGCTTGGTAACCTAGTAACAATTAGTGTTTGGTAATCCCAGTAGTGGTGCACTAGTTTAGGATGTGTACAACAAGTGAGAACAAATGCTAGTGTTAGGACTAGTTAAAGCATAGTTGAGTAGTTAAATTAAAATTAGTTACTTAGTTATCTCTCTCCTCCCTTTGTAGCACTAGGAAATAAAAACATAAAACTATAAAAATTATGTACCTCAAGTTTACTTAACCATACAATCATGCTATACAAGTAAGCTTGGGAAGACAACGATTGATCAACCCATCCTTGTTCCACAAAGGTGCATAAGCACTTAGTCCTTGGAATTCAATTGGATCATGCATGGATGCTTGTATTTTTATGGTTGAGCATAGGGATACCTCACCGCTCATCAATTACTTATTTAAGAAAAAGAGATATAAGTAGAGATTTAACAATCAATCACTTGCAATGAAAATATATAGAGATGATAATGAAAAGGTTGAATGAAAAGCTAAGAATAGTTGTGATCAATGGGAACACTAGAGGGTAAGTAACACAAGAGTAAGATGAATTATATTCATGAGTTCCAAAAGTACTGTAGGTTGTGGTATTAATTTCTAATTAGAAACAAAATTAAAGACTTATCAAGAAAATTGACACAGAAAAGATGTACAAGATATTTGAAGAATAAGCAAAAGTAACGAAAGTTGAGGTAGGAATGCCCATTGTATCTAAAGAAGAGGGAGAGATGGGATTAAAAGCAATAATTAACTTAGATGAAGTATTTATGATCCTTCACATGTGAGATATTGATTTAAGTAACTTATGCTTTATCCATCTAATGCTTACGGAGATTAAAAAATAGCTCACTAAAAGCTATGGACTTGTTAGAATGGAGTTGTCATAGATTATAGGAGGAGACAAGAATAACTAAAAGAGCTAGAGCTTGTAGGTAAGAGATGAAGAAAGATAAAGAAGATTTATGTATCATTTCTTTTACTTTTATATTAGCTTATGTAGTGATCAAAGAATAAGGTTCATTTGGAAATAACACTTAAGCTATTAATGTAGATCTTCTTTTGAAAGAAATCTTTTAGGGAGTAACTCAAGTACTACCATAGGAAAAGGGAAAAGCAAATTGCTTTGAAATAATTATATGACTCTTTTGTGTATCGTTGTTAGGTTAGCCTTGAAAAGGCATTTTGGACTAAGTGGAATTGGATTTACATTATAAATTTAAAAGTACTACAAATAAGAAATACTTTTATTTTCTTTTTGATATTTTAGGTATTTATATATTTTAGTTATTCCTTGGTGGAGATAGTCAATCAATAGATTTTAGTTGCTAGTGTCTAAAAGAAATATCATAATACAATGTTAGGTTGATCACAAATAGAGCTTTTCATACATTACCTTCCCAAGCTAGTTGAAAATTATGAGCATGGAAGTAATTGTTAACAACATGATTAATAATAAATGGATTTTTAAGTCTAGAGGGATTTGGCTATAGAGTATCTTGTTGTTTGGTTTGAAGTTAACTTAACTAGATCATGAAAAAAAACACTAGGATGATTGTTCTTCAGTTCAAGGTAAAAGAAAAATATCTTTCTGATGTTAATATTCAATAGATAAGAGAATATATGTATATTTTGATTTCTTAGTTGAATAGGTGTGTTAAAGATAATTTCTTCCTTTTCCACAAGGACATGTATGTCATCCTTGAGTACATTACAATTATCAGTGTTGTGCCCTACAGCCTCATGAGAATAGCCAAACTTATTTAAGTTATATCACTTGGGATCCAAAGGGTCCCTTTCTAGATATTATGAGGAATCCTTGCTAAGAGATTACAATCACTTGAATTGAGCTTGAGTTTTTTTTTTGACATCTATTTAGGGATTATGTGTCCCTCCTTGAATATTATATTTTACAATTACATATATGTCATAAGGAACTTATGATACTTGGATCTATTCTTGGGTGCCCTCCTGTGTTGGGTTCATCTTAACTAGGTTTTCTTAGTGCCTACCAATTTTTAATTTTTCATTGTATTAGTGATTAAATAAGTAAATGATGATTATGCAAACTTATTAGTGGAGGAGATTGTTTGACTTGAAGATAATTGAGATTTTTCCTTTTCTACTGACTTGTTTATTTTATTGCAAAAATTTACTTATTTAGGATCATTTTGTTATATTTCCACCTCTTTAATATTATTAATTAATGTTATGGCATCATGAAGACTAAGTAACTTAGGATGCATGAGCTTTTCCATGATATAACTATTAACACCTTCTTAAAAAGTGTTTAGTAGTAGTTTATTTGGTAATGAAGGAATAAGCACCATTATTGCTAAAGTTAATTCATGCTATGAACTTTGTAATGGTCTCATTAGACCCTTGTTTAATGACCAGGAGTTTCTATATAGTACTCTCCTTAGTGATATTATAATTTAACCTTTTGAAAGAAAAACAATAAAGAGCTACTCTAGTGAGGTGATTGAGCCATGGAGAAGTGATCTATACAATTCAAGTACATTTCCTATCAAGGATTTAGAAGAGCTTCTAAGGATTATATGAGGATAGTTTACCAATAACATATAATCATTGCAAAAAGTGAAGACATGGTTCATGAGATTAGTCTTCCTAGTGTACTTAATAAATTTTGGTAAGGAAATGCCCTAAGGAACTTAAGTTGGTAAGATAAATGAACTAACAAAATTTACCAAAGGATGGAAAATGGAAATAATTGAGCTTCCTACATGCAAGGTTATAGCCTTTTGAGTTTGATCTTTGATGACTTGAAGCCTTCCAAATAAATCCTACATCAATGAAATGAGCTTAGGATGCATACTTGGAATGTTAGGGACTAAATGTATATTTATATTAAAGTAGGGATAGAAGGTACAGGTTGAGATGTTGTGCTAAAACAAAAAAGATAGTGACAAGCATGTTATGCTAAAGAATAAGTTGTGAGGGAGGTAGAAATGATAGTGACACATGATGTTGGAAGATTTGAAGAACAACAAACAACGGATTAAATGGGTTGAAGCATTGAGTAAGTGAAAGCAAGTTCACATTAGTTGTATTAAGGAAAAGACTATAAGGTGATGGAAAAGTGACTAGAACAAGTGTCAGATATAATAGATAATGTAGGATACGTAAAGAAATGCATTGCTCTATTGATTGGGTTAATGTAAGCCATTGGACTGCATGGAGGTAGCCCATGTAGGTGGTAATACATAATATAAGTAGGGGATGTTATTAATCTTTCTTCTCATCACTATAGATACTCACATCTTCTCCCCACCCCTTCATTACACTGATCATTATGTTATATAAAAACCTAATTAAACCTAATGTTAGGATGGTTTAGAAGGAATTCCAAGGTAGTTGTCTCCCTCTGTTACATCTATGATAAGGTTATTGTAGTATCCTAACTCAATCTAATTCCCATATTGCCCAAAGCATGCCTTTACTAATGTATTTTTTTAAATAAATAAGAAATATGAACATATAGGAATAGAATTTAAAAATCAAAACTAAAGATAAAAATTAAATACAATAATAAAATCTTTTATTATGACATAAAAGAATTATAACTAAGAGTAATGTATTCATAAAAGATATAATAGGGTTGTAACTGAGAAAAATGATATTAAGATATTTAAACAATTATTAATAACATTGCATTAGATAGTTTCTTAAGAAGAACTTAATCAATTAGCCTTTCAGCTATGAATCCTTTCATAAGCAAAAGAAACCAAGATTATATAACACTAATATTTAGTTGCAAAAACTATATTCAATGTTAATCTAAATTTAAAAATAGTATATAAGAAAAATTTTATAGGCACACAACATACTACATTATTTAAACCTTCATTAAAGATTCTCATGAAAAGAGAAAATATAATACAAAACCATATATATAACTAAATGAGAATCGCCAATAAGAATATGAGACAATTAAATTACAAAATAAAATCCATCTGAACAATCCACACCAACAACCTGAAAGATATACAATAATTATTAGTAAAATTACTATAAGTATAGGAGTTTCTTTAGTAGTAGAAACTTCATATATCTGATCAATTTCATTGGTATATGCTTCATGTGTCTTCTTGGGAGCCCACCCCATTAATGCAATCATAGAATCCAATAATGAGCATGTAATCAACAACCTAGTGGTCACAACCCTATGTGACATCTGAAAGCCCATCTCTATTGATTCAACCACAAAGGTCAATGGTAGGGATCATCTAAATCATGCAAAGTCTAGTGTTCAAAACTTTATGTGTCATTTGAGAGCCTATTCCCATTGACACAACCAAATAGGTTAATGGTAGGCAACATTTAAATCACCATATTCTTTGGACATAACTTTGTGTGTCTTTTGGGAGCCCATTCCCACCAGTGTAATCACAAAGGCCAATGGAAGAAAAGGCATGTAATGAGATTTCCATTGCTAGAAGGAATACTTAAAATACCAAGATACTTATAATTTAAGCTTCAAAACCACATTTATAAGGTTTGAAATAGACATCTAGTCAATACTTACTTTTATGCTAAAGCAAGAAATCTATATTAACAACTAAATATAGTTGCCCATGTATAAAGTATTTCTAAAGAAGTCATATACTAATTAATTTAATTAAACTATTTCTAGATCCTCTTTCAAAAAAGAGGAAGGATGGTTGCACCAAAGGTCATGGTCCTGGCTACCTCCATATCCTTATAAAGCTTGCAAGGAATCAGGGCCTCATAAATTTTAAATATTAATAACATAAAAATAAATAATACTAAGAATAAAATACATGCACATCAAGAAATGATCTGGACCAGTTGTGTATAATTAATTTTTATTAACATTCTTTCTTATACTTGAGGAAAGGAACTTAAGAGAGAGAAAATTATGGTTATATTACTTTATAATCAAGAAGAAATGCTTATACGAAGCTTTTATGCTTTTCAAGTAAGCAAACTAATAGAGTGGTATAATATTCTTATAATAGATAAGTAACAACATTATATAAGTTAAACACTTCTATGTTATGCACAAACATGTATACACGTGCAAGCGTACACACACATAAGCTAATAGAAAATTATAGAGCAAAAAATAGAAGTTAAACTTACCTAAACCTTAAGGACCTTCTTGTAGAACTTATTCACTTCTCCTACACTCCTAAGCCTTATGCTTCATTCCCTTTTTGATGAGTAGCAAGTATACCTTATACTTAACCCTGTGAATCGCTAGTGTTCACTTAGTGATCTGGTCAAATTCCAAAAACTTTAGATTTTTAAGTACACTGGTTCTAAGTAATCGTTGTCTTCCCAATTCCACTTGTGAAGTGCAAGTGTATGGTTAAGTGTAACTGAGGAATATGATTTTTATGATTTTTATCTTTTATGAATAAACTTGCTTAATGAACAAGAATAAATAATAAATTACTTTAATGTTTAACTAATCTAATAACTAGCTATCACTTAACTAATCTTGACATAAGAATCCATTCCCACTTTCTGTACATATCTTGAACACATATAGTGCTACTGGGTTACCAAACGTTAAACATTACTAGGATTACTAATCATTAAAGGTATGCTCAAAATGGTCATACATATGTTTACTATTTAATCGATACTAATTAATTAATTAATTAAAGTCAATTACTTAAATATTAAATGCTTAAGGAAACAGTTAATCTAATCCCAGTGTTGCAAGGCAGCTCATCTTTATTACCATCTACACTAAGGTGCTTAGGTACATCAGTGCTCTCGAATAATAATCTATACATTTTTTTTTTACTCCTACTATAGGCACTTTGAAAATATTCTAAGTCTCAAATGAAAAAATTACAAATGCTTCACTACAACTATGAAAAGATTTCAAAAAATGAGGCATGTAGGCACACATTTAAAGGTGGAAACAAGTTGCCCATCGAGTACATGTCAATGGGTTAAACCCTAAATCGATAAAATCACGTCCATGAGATCCCATCGACGAGGTCATGTTGATAGCATTCCATCAATGGGATCCAATGATGTGACTCATCATACCCCCATAACTGAATAAAAATTCATCCTTGAGTTCTTTACAAAATTTAAGAATATATGGGATTATTAGCTAACTACAAACACATAAAACAAACACAACAAAAATCTAGTGCCCAAGTACATGGATCTACAATCATTACAAAATTTTAGTATTTAGGACAACAAAATTGAACATTAGGACAAAACTAACAAACACAACTCCTTGAATGACATGAAGACAATGAAGAAGTTCAAACGATCTTAGGTGGTGAAAGCTCCTAAGGCTCCAAAGGACCTTCTCCTACTTCAGGCTTATGCAATGGTTGATGCAGTTGTTGTGGTTGTACAACGATAGCTACAACTTCTAGCAGAAGACATCTTTATCTTTTCCTCTCAGGGGTAATTCATGGTCCATGCAGCCTCACCAATGTGGGCTGAAATGGAAATATTTGAGCTGAAATGGAAATATTTCATAGATAGGGCATTGTTGGGAATAGCTCCTTCACATTCATGAAATAGGCAATGAAGTAGGCAAAGAGCGCAGTGGGTCGCGAGTTGCAATGGCATAGCGGATGTTAACGAGCACAGTGGGTCAGTAGTTGCAGTGGTTGAGCTGCAACGACGGTAGAGAGTGCAGCAACAACAATAGCTGCAGAGAAGGAGGGCAGCGACAATGTTAAAGCACAACCCCGAAGCAAAGCCCAATGGGCAGGAGAATACATGATTTCTATTTTAAGTTAGGGGTCCATGCAACAGGATTTTTAAATGTCCTAACCTGCTATGGATCCGTGGATGGCCATGGATCAATGTGCACAATGGGTGGATGCCTATAGGTATGGCATGTATGCCTCATGGAGGCGCATAAGCTATTCATGTTGTAATTCAAATAACCTTTGCCCAACCAGGGCCTGCACGGTGCTGAAACGCACAAATTCGCTCAAGCAGGCGCATAAGCCATTCATCTCGTAATGGAACCACAAATAACCTTTGCCCAACAAGGGCCTGCACGGTGCTGAAACGCACAAATTCGCTCACATCTTGGGTTTCTCACTACACCCACGTACATGCCGAAGAATGCTGCAAACGTTAGCAATGGCATGTTTCTGGAAAGGCCAATCACCGGAAGAAGAGGCTGCAGCTGCAGCACCTTCGCCATGAGAAAGCATCCGTATTGCAGGCTGTTCAACAGCGGCAACGTGTACCTTGCTGCTGCAACAACTCGGTCACCAGCAGGCCTAATCCTCATCTCTACTAGCCTCTACCACCACTATTCACGGCGCCGCTGCCGTGAATCCCACTGCTATATGCCATATCTCCCCATGCCACTGCAGTGCCACTAAATCCTTCAACATTTTTAAATGCCAAAACCGCAAAGCAAAACCCCATAAAGTTCCGGAGCCCAATATAAAGCCCATCCGCCAATCGAGAACCAGAAGCAGGTCCTGAACCCAGAAGCCAGATCAGTTGCATGGTTTCAATCAAAACCGAGGAGAGAAGGAAAAATGCATAAGTATATCGATATGCAGAGAATCGCATAACCCAGAATAAATAGAACCTCCTTGCCTACGAGCCCAGCATAACCCGCGGACAGGCCTGCGCGGAGTTGCTCTACGATGGTTGCATGCCTCGCGGATTCCTTGCCGCATGAGCCGGTGCCCACAGTCAGGATACGTTGACAGGTACAGGCCAACCAGCGTGGCAGCTCATGAAAGAAAAATAGCAAGTCAAACTTACCGTTTTATTCCAATAAATCTCGGAATGTAAAATATAGTAGAAGCTGAGCTTTTCTTTGGTGCACGGTGCCAGGTATGATGGCGAGTATGAAATATTCTCCACCTTATCCTCGATGATATCGAGGATGATTCTGCCATTTGTGTAGGCGCCGGAGGGCTTGATAACGCCGATTTAGACACTTCTAACATTATTCTCACCGTTTTCATGGAAGTGCTAATTTGAAGAATATCAATAATGGATGATTTCTAATATTATCATGACAAATGCTTAACTTGCTATTTAGTGTTAGCAAAGAGAATAACGAACCACCATAAATAATCCATGAATTTGAAAAGGATACTATTTTTTAAAACATGCTATAGCTTTGATTTAATTTACCTGTAATGTTGGATGGTGTATTTTCTTAAGTTTTTAGCTAATTAACTGCCCGCTTTTGCAGGCCCAGGAATTTGGGATGATTTAACAAAATTAGCTATTTATAGAACATCATAATATATTTTCAATCCTTTGCATTATCTAGGATACCATCACAAATAATTTGTATGATTAGAAAACCTATACAATTTTTAAATTTTCATTGATTAAAACTTATTCAAACATGGCCCCAAGTTTGTATCAACATCCACTTGAGTCCCAATGACTTTTATAACAAATTTCATTTTTAAAAAGAAATCAATAATTTTAAGTACCATTTTCCCAACTTTTAGAACATCCCAATCCAATATATTTTTTAACTTTTTAAATACTGCTTAACCCATACACACAATGGTAACAAGCAAGGTTGACAAATTTTGAGTTTAAACTCATCGAGGAGCATACGATAACGGTAAACTGTATAAGGAGTGGCGTTGAAATTTTAAATATTGTTCTGGCATTTCTTTCACTTTGCATCAAGTACTGCTATTGGAAATCGGAAACCTCACCAAATCTACTCATCTTTTCAGCAACCATGCAATTCCAATTGTCCAATTGTCCATATTGCTCGCTATAACCCGCAGAATCATGTACGGGCCAAATTTTTCACTTGAAAACGGTTTGGAACGGTTGCCCAAAACTTTTACAAAATTTTCAAAACGTGTCGAAAGTTAAAAGGCGCATGAAATATGAATACAACAAAAAGGACTTAGTTATTCTAATCTGTACTTTATCGGCTGCCGTGAAATTTCCATAGTGCAAATTCACATGTAACGCAGAGGAGACCATGGATGCATGCTTGTTTACGTATTTCAACCTTCATCATCACCATCCATAATCATTGCCGGATGCATACTGTAAATGTTTTTTTCAAATTTCAAGCAACATCCATAATCTGCGATTGATTAATCCCGAGGTCTGCCATATATCGTAATGCAACATTGAAGGTTATTCAAAATAAACAGTGTTATATTTTTATTGATTTTTAAGTTTACTATATTGTTTACTACCTATGCATCAAAAGAATCTGATTCTTGGAAGTAAGGAATTGAGGACTTGTAATTCAATCCGTATTTGGGTAAGCAAGAATATGGAAAGATTGTGGGTTTGCACATGGAAATGTTAATTACAAAATAATAAAATATTTGAATTAAATATTTTTTAGTTTTTTTTACATTTTACTTTTATTAAATATTTTTTTAATTTAATTTAAATTAAAAGTTTCCGGAGAGAATCTTAGGCTTCTGTTTGTACTCCAGTTTCCAAAACGTACTAATCTTAAGAATTTTATGGGATTCACAAATCTCCAAAGCATAATTTATTACTAATTCTGATGCCAAATGGAAAGCTGAAATTTCTATTTTTGATTTTTCACTCTAACTAAGCTTTTGGATGAAAAAAATTGGAAATTGCAGCTATCAACATGGATAACTAGTCTATTTTGCTAACACCCATGATTTTAATCTGATTCTCAGATTTGATGAATAGAGTTATAGCTTTGCCAATAGGATCTGATCTGATTTTTCAATCTACAGTTCCAGGGTCATCAATTCTGAGTTATATCCTCTCAAATTTAATTTGGTTAAAAATTTGATTGTTTGTCCTACATCCATGGTAATTAGTATAATATTAATCCTAAATCTTGTTGTGTACTTATTGTTATCACTCAAACAAAGGACAAATAAACCAATTGTACACCCAAAAACCTAACCATAGGATTAGAATTTTACAAGAAGCATACACAAAAACCCCAACCCCCAAATAACCAAACATCTCATACTTAACTTAGAGGCTTCAAGATGATTATTTAATATTTCATTTTAATTAGAAATAGCAACACAATCCTGCAGCAATATCAATTTTGCAGTTAATAGTTTTCCTTGGTTATAAATTCAATAACTTCATATCAAATTCTTTATTAAAATTCCTATTAATGTACCCTGCTATTACCTATCCATTGTCTCCTAAAGATTTTTCTAAAATTTTTTTTTAACAAAATTATATTACTTGTATTTAAATAAGGGTTATAGAAAATAATGATTTTTTAAATTCAACAAAGAATGTCTCGGCATTTCAAACAAAGAAAACTTAAACCACAAAATATATGAATAAAGTGTTGATAAAACTTATCATATACTATTTATATTTTGGAATCTAAACATCAACCTTTTACCCAAATATGTCACATCTTATGGCAAAACAACACAGATAAGTCGCATCTTATGGCAAAACAACGAAGACAACTCTTTGAACAGAAGATATTATCACAAATGATCCGTGTCTTTATATCTGCATTTCATTCTGCTGGCCGGAGATAAAAAATCCAAAGTGACGCGGGACTTTGAATTTGAAAAAATTTGAATTTGAAATTTTTTCAAATTTGAAAAAATTTGAAAAAAGTGACGCGAGACTTTGAATTTTGAAAAATATGCCCTACATCATTTGAAAGAATTAAAGAACTTTTAAATTAGTCCAGCCGATCCAGTTTCATTGTATTTGATTTGTGTCGATGCTCTATGTACGTCTCCGGTTTGTATCTATGTGCTGTGTCCATCGATTTTTCTTAAAATATTTACGGTAGTAAAAAGATAACGCTCCTGAGGTTTGTTTCGTATGCGGTATTGCTTAATTGATATTAAGCAGGTACTTTAGTTTTTACCATATTCATGCCGGAGGTACATCACCCTGTATGATTACTCTGACAAGTTTCTAACATGTGCAGCCGATGCAATTGTGTAAACATCGATCCTGAGGCACATGGCAAAAAATTAAAGTTGCCAAGTATTAAGTGAGAAGTCTGTTTATCTCTTAAATATGGTTTTGAAAGCGTGTTAAAGATCGTATCAGAGCAATCGGACCATTTGTGATGACAAAAACAGAACAGTCTTTGTAATATCTTTCTTTTGCTTTCACCCAGCCTTTTTCAGCTGCTGTCAACGTCTGTCTTTCTGCTTTCAACAAAGAATAGGTAAGAATATGGAGCAGAGATGAAGAGATAAATAAATGAAAATTAGAAGTGTTTTTGATGTGGCTGGTGCCAGCTGTCTTACTAAAGGAGTAAAGGCCATGCTGCGTGTAGAAGTGAACAACTTAAAAAAAGAAATTAGTAATTATTTAATGCAATGTTGTCCGTGTATTCATATTTAATGAACATCATCCATCGTGTTTATATATCGTTAGACAAATAGACAGCCACAGAAGGAAGTATCTTTAATGTGATTAATTACATGTGGATATAGATTTGCCAGAGGTCTGATACCATTCATGTGGTTGGTGGCATCCCTATCGCCCAAAGGCCATGACCTGTGGGAAGGGAGGCACATTACACATCTTACTTTCCACTTGTGGGAGCAGGGCTGGAATTTCAGATTTTGCTCAACCGTAGATATACACCAAAGCTGGTATACTTTGCTGGTATACAGTTATTTGGGCTGGAATTTCAGATTTTGCTCAACCGTAGACATACACCAAAGCTGGTATACTTTGCTGGTATACAGTTATTTTCATACTACTTTTTAAGGAAATAAATTGTATAATACCGTCTGGCAAGAACTTGACCTTATATTTCCCATCCTACTTAGAAGAATGGAAGAATGGGCAGTAGTGGAGTAAATAGCTCGTATAACATTGCAGTCCTTCCATGTGCATTCTTGTGGTAGGACTATGTTGAAGAGGCCACCTTACCAACTCTAATTAGGGTTACTTTAAGAAAATAAAAAATCTATATAATTAAAGGAATTAAATTCTAGTGGTCTATAGGACCAATTGTTATTATAAGGTTTTTATATGATCATGATGTTATTTGAATACATGATCAAGAAAATGACAAATTACTACCACCTCTAACTTAAACAAATGTGTCAAAACTTGTTGCCTATTTGTCTTTTCAAAACATGACAAATCCATAGTGAGGACTCAAACAGGTCTCAAGAATTGAGATCCAAAAAATTACAAATTCATGGTTTGAGAAATCTACAATCAATCTTGACATATGTGCAATGCAACATTGAAGCTAATTCAAAATCAAATTTGATATTTAGTCTAATACTCTAATAAATATTGTTATATTTATATTGATTTTTTAAAGTTTACAATATTGTTTATTACTATATCTGATGCCAACCAAAAACTAAAATTTGTATTTTTGATTTTACACTCTAACTAAGCTCTTAGATTAAAAAAATTAGAAAATGTAGCTACCAACATGGGTGGATATAATTGCTCTATTTTGCTAATATTGATGATTTTAATCTTACTCTTACATCGATTTATTCATTAGGATTTTTCCAATTTGATTTATAAAAATAGTTGCATATGGGATCCCAACTTTCAATCTTTATGTATTGAAAGTGGATCTCTAAGTTTCCTAATAGATTAGTTAAAAAAGATAAGTTTAAATTTAAACAATGATCGCACCACTCCCTATGAATGATGTTTTCTAGGGTAATTAAATGCCAACTTGCCTTTATCCTCAACCTAAGTTGACTCATGAGAGTAACTCTATAGTTTGGTAGTGATTGTTTAAGTGACAAAACTAAAAAGTAAGGCCAAAAATCATAGATTTAAAAAAGTTTTTAGGAAAGAAGGAATGGAAGTTAAATAAAGAATCATAAAAAATTCTTTAAAATAGTCAAAATAAAGATAATATATGTGTTGATCTTTTAAGAGAGTAATCTTAGAATGCCAAGTTTCTCAAAGTCACTTCTCAAGCGCATCCAAAATTTCTGTGGACTATTTAATTAGTGCTACCTAGGCCATCCATTAGAGAACATTCAACCTTGTATAATCAACATCCTAACATGACGGGTCCTTAGGATCTTGGTTTCCTACTACTGTCCATTTGCGGAATTGTATCTATCTAAAACTTTGACAATGGGTGAAAGTATATGAATGTAAGGAACCTATACTTTTTAAATGTTCTAAAACTTCAAAGAAAACTGGCAAAACCAAAGTAGCTCAAAGATGGTTACCATGATCCTTTTAAAACATTACTGGATGTCAAGCCTGCTTGGTCTATTCAATACTTCAAGAACATATGCACCTTTCATTACCTTTATATTTGGTAAATTTACTATTTTCTTTTATTTTTATTTTGAGTAGCTAGCTTACCTCCCTAAACATTTTCTTATGTGAATCCCACGAGATTAATTGGAGATGCTCTTTAAATGTATCTCTTCTTTCAATCTCTCTCTAATCCTACTATATCCTTTAGTGCACCCTTGGTATTTGCTTTGAAGATCATTTTCTCTTTAACTCCCCTAGTTCATTCTACTTATTGCTTTAGTTGCCAAATAGATCTCATTATTACTTGCTTCTTGATGAAGCAGTTACTCTAATTATTAGAGAAATTACTCTAATAATTAGAGTGGTTATTATTGGAGTAGTTATTCTAATTATTAAAGTGTTTACTCTAATTATTAGAGTAGTTGCTCCCAAGCTTATAAATACAATGCCCAGGCACACAATTGAAAGGAGTTTGGAAGCAGTCAAGTAGCAAAACTCTTGTAGTTTGCCTAAACGTTAGAATATTTTCCAAGTGCCCGCAGCAAGAGGTTGAAGTATGGATGGATCTTTATTCAAGCATTGTATACCTAAGCACACCTTGTTTATGGCAATAAAGATGAGCTCTTTGATTCATCCTTACAACACTTGAGATTTGTTTTAATATGCATTTCCTTTATTTCATTTTCTTATGCATTTATTTTATTTTATTTTATTTTATGCACTTTACATTTCTGTTATTAAATGCTTTTCTAGTTAATTAATGTTCTTTCCCTTTTTCTCTATCTACACAACTCTCGTAAGTAAATGCACTCAATACGACTGCTTTGAGCATGTGTGTAATGCTTGGTAACCCAGTAATGATTAGCATTTGGTAATCCCAACAACATTGCACTAGTTCAGGATGTGTACGACAAGTGGGAATAGATAGTGATGTTAGAATTAGTTAAAGCCTAGTTAATGAGTAGTTAAGATAAATTAGTCACTTAGTTATCTCTCTTTTTCCTTATTAGCATAGGACATAAAAACTTAAAAGATATAAAAATCATATGCCTCAAGCTTACTTAACCATACAATCATGACATATAAGTAAGTTTGGGAATACAACGATCAACCAACCCATCCTTGTTCTACAAAGGCACATAGGCACCTAGTCCTTGGAATTCGACCTAATTGTGCGTGAAATACTTGTATTCATATGGTTGAGCATAGAAAACAATCGATGATGTAATACATATGACGTTGATCTACCTGTCCCTCAATAAGTTCAAGTGGTATATATTCATGCTGATGAGTATATACCAGACTTCACGTTTATCCTCCATCAAGACGAACAACTGCGTTGGCAAGACTTAGAAGGTAACATAGTGTTACCTCCTGATTATTTAGTCCTGAGCATGCTTCTTCGTGCTCTCACATGAATTGGCATGTCACACTTACACTTAGAATACATTGTGCAAGACCATAACTCGATAGAATACCATTCCACAGAGGCACAATGTCAAAGGGACTTGCAACAAGAGAGACATCATAAGTCTTTGAAGGGTAAGTGATCCTAGGATGCCCCACATGTCTTAAGCAAAAATGAGGGTGGTGAGCCTACCTTAGGTAGTTGCCCATACAATGTTGTTCCTCTCCTTGACTTTGGCCAAGGGGTTGTGTATCAGGACCTTCATTCAACTATTCATAACCTAGGTTCTAATACCCACGGGCACAAAGGTTCTAAAAAAGGAACACAAACTCATGATAAAGGTGGACATTCTGATTGCAATCATGATCAGGGCCAAGACCACAAAAGAGAAGGTAGCAGACATCATCATTATGATAGTTCTCCTTCTTCTTCACCTTCATCATTTCCTTCATCCTCTCCTTTAGTATTTGGACATAGTCATAAGGAAAAAGACCATGGGGATAAAGGTAGGCAAAGTGGAAGTCATAGATAAAATAGCCAAGAAAGGTGACGAGGGCACTCTAGAGAGTCACGACATAGAATAATGAAGAGTAGGGAACAACACAGGCATCATACACACCATGGACGAGATGATCACGATAAACCCCTACTCACTACTCGAAGTATGTTAGACATAACTGAGGCTATTAGAATTCCAACAAGGCACCAGAAAGATAGTAGGATCAAGAGATTAGATATGAACAATATTCCATGATTTGATGGGGGATACAATGCTAATCCTTAGAATCATTTACAAGCATTCCATGATGCATGTGTCTTACAAAACATAGAGAACGAATAGCAAAAACTTAAGTTGTTCTCACAAATAGCAGAAAGCTGGTATTCGTCCTTAGAACTGGAATCTATTTGTAGATGGAGTACTATGTTAGAATTGTTCAATGATAAGTACCAAACGTACTCTTGAATGTCCAACCTACAAAAGGAAATCCAAGGCTGGAAACAAGAAGGACATGAACCCTTGGATGCTACCATGGGCCGATACTATGCACTGTTACATCATTGTCCTAGCCATGGTTATTTGTAAAGGGATCAACTGCACCATCTTGTAGATGGGCTTAGGCATGAAATGAGAAGAACCCTTGGGACTTATGCCCAAGGAAGACTATCCAAGCTTAGGTCCAATCAAATCAAAAGACTATTGGAGCAAGTTGCTAAGAAAGAAGGTGAGCTATGGAAGAGAGAAAGTGCAGAAGAGTATCACCGAGATCCTTCCCTCCAGAAGAGGGGAGTAAGATTTTGTGAGGATGAAGAAGAGTCACCACTCGAAGAGATGGTGAATAGAAAAACTTTGCCTATCTAACAGATGACATTAGAAGTTTCAGCAAGTGTAGGCCAAATGTGGGATTCCCGAGACAATAGATTTCAAACTATTCTTAAAATAGTAGAGGAGTCTAGAGAGCAAGGTAGTGAGCAAAAGAAAGAAAGAGGCTAAACATGCACATAGCAAGGGTAAGGGTAAAGTTGCCATCATTGAAGAGGTTGTGGATTTGGAAATAGATAATGATAGTGGATTTGAGATATGTTAATATGACCATCCTAAGGGATGTTGCCCTATAATCTAACATTTGTAGGAGTCTGGGATGTATGCACTCAACCCATGATTGCACAAACGACAAACACCCCAAAGGTTACCTTACCCTCAAGGTAATCCAAGATAGTTTCACCAACACTTAACATATTATCCTAGTGGAACTCCACCACAACTGATTAAGCAATATCAATAGTGGCAATGCCCACAATCATGGGGAATGCCACCACCAAGGAAATAGTATCCTTACTGATAACTTAACCCATATGGATATTACATGTAGCAGCCAATCTCCCCATGTGACTCTACTGGTCACGTCACTCCTCAACCTCACTACCAGGCCCACAAGTATTATGGGTATCCCTCTTCTAGAGGCAATATTCCACAAGCATATCATCCTTCTCATTCGACCACATCTCTTCCACCAATAACTCCACTACCACCTGCTCCACCTATGTAGGGTGAAATCCCTACCTAGCCACAACAACGTAATGCCAAAAGGGTTGTTAACTCTCAACCTACTATTAGTTCTAACAACCATATGAAGAAAAGACCTTTCTTTAGAACCAACAGACCAACCAAGCCCTTGTAATCACAAGTTACTAATTCCTTAGATACCTCAATGTCCATCAAAACTTTGGTGCCCCCTTCAACCCAATCACCACACTCAATGCATATGATCATGCTAACACATGTTGTCACTGATTAGATCAAATGTAGCCACCTTCCTAGGAAATTATTTGATCTTGGAAGTCCTCTGATATACTTACAAATTGCTAGAAATGTTCCATGCAAGGCTCTTTTGGATTCAGGTTCTGGTGTCAACTTGATTTCTCAAGAAATGTACAAGACATGGAAGTTGCCTCCATTGAAAAAGAGCAACATCCATCTAGAGTTGGCTAACTAGTCCATCACTGTCCCATTGGGACTGGTGGAAGACATTGTTACCACTATTTGTGGATGGTCATACCCAGCTAACTTCCTAGTGATTTAGGTAACAATTGTAAGGGGGACTTCCCAATCATAATGGAAAGAACATGGCTAAGCACCATCGATGCATGCCTAGGAATTCGTGATCTTTCCCTTGAAATATCAAAGGAAAATACATTTGGAAAGATTGAGAAGAAGAAATTTTTATGCATCGCATACAGTGACACAGGGTGTAATTGCCTGCAGAGGTCATGGTTTGTGCAAAGTTTAGCATTGCCTATATGCAATCAGTGTGCACAAGTGATTAACATACAAAGATGCATGTATGCAGCATCCACATGATAGGAAGACACCCAGTGGTTGATAGCTAATCAAGAAAGTAGTTCACTCATATGCATGGAACCAACTAAGGGTTTAACTTGTGCTTACATCAATAGCATAGACGCATTAAAGCAAGTCCACCACCAACTTCCAAGTCTTAACCTTGAAACTATCAATTGGGAGAAGTTTGAAATCCTTGAGAAATTTAAATAGGATCTAGTTGAGCTAAAATCATTGCCCACTAGTATGGAATACATGTTCCTTAAAAATGGAAAATCTGTAATTATTAATGCTAAGCTTGCTCCTCAACAAAAAAGGAGAACTACTAAAGGTAATCAATAGATGATCAAAAGTCTTCGCTTGGTCATATCCCAAATTAACTAAAATAGATCCTAGGATATGCCAACATAGGATTTACACTGACCTCTCCATGAAGCCCTGAAGACAACCATAGAGGTGTTTGAATCCTAAGCTGAAGTAAGTAGTTAAGGAAGAAATCAAACAGCTTCTCAAGGCTGGGTTCATATACCCCATTTCTGATAGTGAATAGGTTAGCTCCTTAGTTATTGTGCCTAAAAAGGAAGGCAAATAGTGGGCATCCATAGATTTTAGGCTACTAAATATGGAAACATTCAAAGATCACTTTCCATTTCCATTTGTCAACCAAGTCTTAGACACAATCATAGGGCATCGCTATTACAATTTTCTAGATGGATATAGCAAATATAACCAAATACAAATAGCCCTAGAAGACCAAGACAAGACTACTTTCACTAGTCCTTGGGGAGTGTTCACATACAAATAGATGACGTTTGGCTTGTGAAATGCCTCTGCAACATTTCAATGACTAGTTCTAAGCATATTCCAACAGCAGATAGGGAATGGCATGGAGGCCTTTATGGATGACTTATCCACTTATGGAGCAAAATTTGATCAAGCCTTGGACTAGTTGAAGTAAGTGCTAAAAAGATGTGTAGAAACCAATTTGAGGCTCAACTAGCAGAAAAGCCAGTTGATGGTCCAAGAAGGCATAGTATTAGGGCACAAAATATTACACACAAGGATAGAGGTAGACTCCAAAAAAATCAAAATTACCCAAGGAATTACACATCAAACAGAAATTGTCAAAGATATTCGATCATTCCTTGGACATACTAGCTACTATAGGAGATTTATTGAGAAATTTTCAAAGGTTTCCAAACCATTGGTGGAATTAATGAAAAATGATGTACCTTTCGAGTGGACTAGGGAATAAGAATTAGCTTTCCAAACTCTGAAATAGAAGCTAGTAGAAACACCCATTCTATAAGCTCCTAACTTGTCCAAACCATTTCATATCATGACTGACCTGTCCAACTATGATTTAGGAGCTATACTTACATAGTTAGATAACCAGAAGTGTTCTTATTACATCCACTATGCAAGTAAAAGTATCACTAGTGCACAACTTAACCATACTGCCACAAAGAAAGAATTAATGATTGTAGTGTTTACACTAGAAAATTTTAGACACTATATATTGGGATATAAAGTATATATACATAGAGATCATAGTGCAATCCAACTCCTCATGAATAAGCCAATGGTAAGTCCCCATATCATACGATGGCTTGTAATCTTACAAGAGTTCGATCTTACAATGATTGATCATAAAGACACCGAGAACATAGTTCGATCTAGTTTTTGATTATTTCCCTAATGAATTCCTCTTTGCTGGTGTAGTGAATAATCAATCACCCATGGAGACAAACTGGTACAATAGCATTCCTACCGATCTCTTCACCCAACAAATACCACATGAGTTAAACCTTAAGAAGAAACAATAGTTTCTTCATCGAGCCAAGTACTTTATGGAGATCAATGAGTAACTTTACAAAGTGTGTCTTGATGGCTTGGTTTGATGGTGTATTCCCAATATAGATCAATTGTGAATTCTCTAAGATGTTCATGAGGGTCCTTATGGGGGTCATTATGCTAGGAAATGAACAGCCATCAAGATCCTACTTGTAGGATATTATTAGCCTACATTATTTTAGGATGCCCATCATTTCGTCCAATCTTGTAAGCACTATCAATATGATGGCAGAATGATTGCTAGAATGAAGGGTTTACAATAATGGATTCAATATTTAGAACCCTTCGACATTTGGGGAATTGATTTTATGGGGCCAATTACACCAATGTTCAATGGAAAATATTATATTATTGTTGTTATTGATTGCCTAACAAAATGGACAAAAGCAGTTGTTGTTAAAGATTGTGCATCATCTATAGTTGCACGATTTGTTCAACAACAAAACATAAATAGGTTTGGTATGCTGTGTGCACTTATTTTAGATAATAGTACATAATTCACAGGTACAAGTTTTTAAAAATTAATGCAACGCTTAGGGGTTGAGCATAAATTGACTACACCATACCACCCCTAGGTGAACAGTCAAGCAGAAGTCACCAACAAGGAGATTACGAAGATATTGGCAAGAACCATTAGCAAGTTTAGGCAAGATGAGAGCACTAAACTAAATGATGCTCTTTGGGCATACCACTCCACATGGAAACTCCCTACAGGCTACTCTCCCTATGAGTTAGTGTATGGTAAATTACCAACGCTTCCCATTCAAACTGAGCTCTATACACTATCCATAACATGTGACCTCAACCTTGACCTTGATCTAGCATAGAAACAAGGGTTAGTAACCTTTCACTTGATAGATGAAAATTGATTAGCTAACCTATTATCTAATGAATTGCATAAGACATTCAATAAACAATGCCATAACCTAAGGATTAGGAAAGTTAAATATCAACTGGGAGGTAAGGTTCTCTACTATAATCCCACACATGTGCTACAATGTACTAAATTCTAAACACTATGGGAAGGACCTTATATCATTTATGCAACTTTTCCTTCAGGGGCTATGACAATATACAAACCTAAGAGCCTAGACAAGAAATTGTTGGTCAACATGTAATAAACCAAACCTTTCCATGAGTTTAGGACAACCAGTACACATGCTACCTCTATTGATAGAAAACCCTAGTCACTATTTCAGATCTCCTCCTTCCAACTTAGTCACGGGGGAGATGGCCACCTATGCTAACCATTCTAGGTTCTCAGTTCTTTTTGAATTTTTATTTTACACATTTTTGTTTAACACATTTTTCCAACTTTTCTTATTTTTGTTTTACACCATTGTTCATGTTTTTACTATTTGTTTGATTGCTTGATTTACTTTTATTCATCATCCAATAAGTGCTCATGATGGTGGATTGAATTATATCACATTGATTGTTAACGTTTGATTTGTACCTTTGAATTATGATGCTGATATTAAGGTATGGTTCTTTTGGAAAAATAGACAATGAGTCCACACCATCCACTCATCCATACAACTCTATGGTCTCCTTTGGCTTCAAACTATACAATCCCATTTTTCTAAGTAAACTTAAAGGAATTGGTGGCTGGGTATTTTTCAAACCAAGGAAAGACTCAAAGGATGAAAAGGGTTTGACTTCAAGAGGATTCGGTGCATTTGTGCTAACCACTCTCTTAGGTGCTTGGATGCTTTTTCTTGGGTTTTCCATCATTCTGACATTGTTCAAAAACTGGGAAGCTGAGTGAATAAAAATAAGTCTTTGCATGGTGTGGTTCTCATGCAAGACAAAAAAACAAAACAAAACAAAAAAGAGAAAAAGTGAGAATTCAAAGCACACCCCTTAGACATAATAAAGCAATATGGGCTACAAGCATTGATTATGAAACTAGAAAGACATGTTACCCATGCCTAAAGGTTCCTTGTAACTAAGGCCCTTTCTCACTTCCTTATTCTCCATCTACTCTCCTCGTGATGGTGGTCACTCTTTGTGAAGGCATTCTTGTTGCTTCAAGAGGATGGATTGGCCAAGTGTATTGATGGAAGGTCATTGAATGTGGTTGGTTTGAGTCTAGATTTGGGATGAAGTTCTACTCAGTCATCTTAACCATGAAATACACAAGGGGCTTTACACAACCTTGTTCTTGGGATTCTATTCCATTCTCTCCTCTCCATCTTTCTTTTCATTTTCCACCTCATTGTCAATTTTATCATTAGTCCATTCTAGGTTGATGCATTGTTTTTCTTTGGTGAATTCTTATGGGTAAGTTTTTAACTCTTACTTCCAAATGACATTCCTAGAGCCTACGGACTCTTTGGTTTATGGGTTCGTCAGGGCATAAAAGACATGATCCTACTTTGGAGAGGACCCATTGGCATTCCTTTTTGGTGCAATTGTTAAGTTATTTTTCTTAAAAATTTCCTACAATTAATCATCTCTTTTTTCATCCCCATACATGACATCCATTTTATTGGCATTGTCATTGTCATTTTTTCCCATATTTCTTGTTCCTCATATTTTTCCATCTTATAGCTACTAGAGGTTTGCTCTTAGTCGTGGGGGCTCTAGCACAAATTTTTCAATTTTCTCCATTTTACTATTCACCTAACCCCTACACCTTGGGAAGTCACCTATGATAAATCTC
>MNCI01006454.1:114558-195426 GCA_015680685.1 Gnetum montanum
TTGGAATGGATGAATCAAAAGTGTGGAGAATATATCAACACCATTGGAGATAGAGTTTTGACAACCCAAGAGGCAGGACAAACCAATAGACATTAAGAGAAAAAGACTAAAGGGGATAAGTGCTCAACTGTCAATCATATGTATGAATGTAACATATGCCTGTACGATTACCCCAAGGGTCAATGCCCAATATTGTTACATCTACATGAGCATTGGGGAAATACGCTACATCTAGAGTTCGTACAAAGATACTGTGTTAGACCATAGTGGCAACAATCCCAATCATGGGGGAAACCACCCTTAGACTGGAGGCACCCTTCACATTTTTCAAATTCAAACACTTATCATGTTCAACATCCTGTTTCTCCATTCGGACCACCATACTCTATCTCACCATAATACTATTCTCCACAATACCATCAACCCATGCCTCCAACACAACCACCACCTTGTGCACCTTACATCCCTCCTAACTTTCAACATCCTCATCCTTTCCCTCCTTCCACAATGCCACCAACTATTCCTAAGGTGTTTGTACCACCACAACCCATGAACAACACTTGTGCTACTACTACTAACAACAGTGAAGAGCCTCCTCAACATCAAAAGTGTCCTTTCTTTAAACGTGGCTGTAGAAAGGGACAACACAATTCTGAGGCCACTGCTTCTTCCAACCCAACACAAGTCCAACAATGTGATGCACCCTTAACTTCAAACCCAATGCCTCATGTAACTTCATCAGGGCCACCAACTTACACTCCAACAACCATACGGCCCAATGAACACAACCATGGGAGGCATCAGCCCAATCCTTGCATACCATCTAAGAGTCCTAAATATCATAGTGGGTCAACTCATTATTCGGGAACTACATCATATGAAGTGCCCCACTGTGCTTATTATGAAGTGTGTGAAATCCAAGGAGATAAGTATGGACCAGTTTCAATATTTCCAATATGCAAGGATCCTTTTTTACCATTTATTAATCCTTGTCATACTCAATCATTTAGTTATGGGGGATACCCCCCATTTCCATAACAAGCAGGATTAATAAATATTTTTCATTTTCTTTGATTTTTCAACTTTTTTTTTCCAGTTTTTCATTTTTCAACTTTTTGTTTTACCCTTTTATCTTTTTATTTTTTGTGTGTCTGTGTGTTTGTCTTTTTCCATTTTTGTAAGTAATCTCATCTACGAATAAAACACTCATGTGGATCGTTGGTTGAGATGTGTTCTATGTTATTAAGTGATGAGTAATCAATTATTTGGAACAGTGAGCCCATTACATCCACTCATCCACTCAATAAATAAGAGGGTCTATTCATGGGTACAGTGATATTCTTGAAATTTCTAAAACTTAAAATTAATTTTGTGTTCATTGTACCCAGAATGAAGAAGGATGGACCAAGAGGGAATAATTAGGGTGTGATATCAAGGGGACTTGCAGATTCTCTTTGGTGATGTCTATGGGAGTTATCATGCAATGTGGTTATACTAAGATCCTTGTAGATCTAATGAAAAATGGGAGAAGAGTAATCAAAAGGGCACTCAAAATTCAAAAGTTGTTCTAGGGGGTTCCACTGGAAAGACATGCACCCATGCCTGAAGGTTGGTGGCTTCTCTGGATTCAGTAAAGTGAAAAAAAAAGAAAAGAAGAAGAAAAGAAAAAAGAAGTGCCATAAAACAAAAATCACTCCTCCCTTGTACTAAACACCAAGTGATCGTACGCCTTGTTGCTATGGTACTTTTATAGTTGTTCACCATGGGATGAAACAATGCTATGTCACTGANCCATTTCTTATCCTTAGCATATTGCCAACAATTTTCTTTCCCTTATTACCATCACATAGCCTTTTTCTCTACCATCTGAGGTCCTTATTGATAAATTCCACATCATCATAATTTTTGTGCCTTTAGAACTAGTTGAATTACCCTCGAACCCTATAACAATCGTCCAGATGTCGTTAGTTTACATCAGTTAATTTCAAAGAAATATTAAAAATTCAGTACATTCTCTAAGTGCCCTAACTTCAATGAAAATATATATAAGTGACCCCCCCTTTTCTAATTAACATCATTTGCAATTGTTCACGCAGGGGAATTTTTTCAATTCCTCTCTATGACTTGCGATTGTGAGACCCTTGCTTTTATACCTATGTCTCGCTCGCTGGTACTCCGATTTTCATTCCGTTTGAACCTGCTTGACCCCAGAGTATTCAGCTTAGTCATGGGGGAGGGGCACATGCTAAATAGTGCATAAATTTTTTGAAATTCATCATCGTCCCAAGGACATCTTTAAGGGTAATTAGTTCTAAAATTAAGAATAGAATGTGTCAAAAAAAATTTCATCCCCTTAGCTATACTAGAAAATTAAATTGGGAAACCACCTAAGAAAAGAGGACTCAACATTATAATATTTCAGGGACATGTTCTTCCAATAATTAACATCACATGGAAATAAAGTAAATTTATTAAGGCACGTAGTAAGGTATAACCTAACTTTGGTAACAACCTTACTAACAATTGGTCCTGTGTGATTGCAAATAGCCCTAAAACGTGGATAACAAGAAGGTCCTACTCAAGGTGCAATCAAACGATCTTGGAGAGGTGGAAGATAAGATCCTACTGGACAACATGCAGAATAGGAGGAACAATCATTCAATATTCATCAAGAAGATCCTCCTACCATTCAGTCTGGGCAGGCAGAAGCAAGAGATACCCTCTCTGAAAGTGGTGCCTGGTACTTAGGGGAAATGTACCAATTTTGGCATAATAAAGAAGAAGGTACCATTATTGACAATTGTGGTGTGACTATTTACTTCTCTGTTCAAGCCATTTTGGAAGTATTAAACCTTTTGAATACAGAGCCAAATGTTGCTTAGAACCAGTTGGACACTTTCAGAATCGAGCAACTTAATAAACTGTTGACATAGAATAAAAGGGTGGCAGAAGAAAAAGAGAAGGTTGTCTAAGCTATCTCTATGGAAAAAGTGAAAACTTGCACACATGCCATGGCACTCAAGGCCTTACAAGAGGAGAAACTCCAGGCCATACTTCAACGCTATCAAATCCCAAGACCTAGAGTGCAAGAAAAGGGAAAGACACCTATGGAGGAGTCACCGCCACCAGGAACTACATGAGTTCCAAATTTTTGTAAATATTCTATGTGTTGTGTCTTTGTTTTTTTTTCTTCCCACACTGCGTTTATCATCCCATTTCTTTTTCCAATTAATAATTCCATACCTATCCACTGTGTAATCAATGGAGCTTGTTCTCTCTGTAACTCGAGGATGAGTTTTCATTCAGTCGTGGGGTATGATGAGTCATGAATTTGCTAGCTGTGATATCATAGCTGTGATATATCAGCCCTGTAGTATCAATAGTTGAGATATCACAGCGGCCATGATATACTAGCCGCGATATCGCGTACGCAATATCTCATCCCCCGTGATCGCATACGCGATATCGTGTCTTCCCTGTGATATCACGTATGCAATATCGTGTCCTACCTTAATGTTTATAAATAAGAGGCAGCTCTCCCTTGTTTGGGATCCCAATTTTAGAGTAGCAAAGCTCTGGTAGTTTGATCCCTCCAAAGTTATATTTTTTTCGTGTCTGCCCGCAGTGTGGTGAATGTAATTGTACGGTGTCTTTATTCGAGTATGCCGTAATTGGACACGCACATGACCGGAAATAAAGATCGAGATTACTTCATCATTGCAGCATTCACTTTGTTATTTATTTATTTGTTATTTATTTAATGTTATTTACTATTTTTTCTCTCTCACCCTTAAACCCCTAGAACGCGGAACGGGTACAACTTGATTACGAGCATTTAAGTGTGACTACTTGGTAGCCTAGTGGAATATCCAGGATCTACACTTGGTAACCCAGTGGGGTATTTGGGATCTGCGCTTGGTAATCCTAGTGGCGTACCTAGGAGCTACGCTTGGTAGTCCCAGTGGTAGTTGTGCATGAGGTCCAAGATGTGTACGGTTGATCAAGGAATCGGTTACTCGTCGCACTTAGGCTAGATTAGATTTTCTTACCTTCTCCTCCTAGCTTAGATTAGTTAATATTATTTTCCACTACCTTCAAGAGTAGCATAGATTAGGAAACACATCATACACCTCATTTGGACTACACCATACGTGACAAATGCAATACTAGTCCAAGTGGAAAGACATTGAACTATGACCTAAGGCTAACTATCTAGGTGCCACAACTAGTCCATCTGCGGAGTTCGACCGGATCGTGTGTGCGATGCTGATTTCGTATGGTTGAGTGTAGGGATACCTCGCCACTCATTACAAACTAAATGAATTTATTCCAATATAGGTGAAGAAGGGAAGGTAAGATATGAAGTGGTTATTCTTAGAAATGATGGACGAAATGTTTTTCCCTCTTATAAAAGGGGGCATTGGACCCTTAAACATACGTACACCCTAGTATATATAGAGTCTAATTAGAACTTTATAACTCAGCATTACCCACCAAAATTGAACTCATAACTTAGAAATTTCAACTAAAGAGTCTTAACAGTAAGCTAACATCTCATTGTTCTTACTTACAAAAAGGACAAAGAATATGATAGTTCTCAAAAATTATAATCTTTATTCTAGTAGAAGGCTATGGTACAAAAAAAAATGGATAGTAGAAAGATGTTGACATCTTCCAAAGAAAGTGTTGTCATCATTTTATAAATTAATGATAAAATAGTTTATGTTTTTGTTAGCTTTATGGAGGGTTTAGCATGAGGTCACTCCAAAGAATTCATCGAACTAGTAAAAAATTTTATTAGTTATCCAATAAAACAATTTAAAATTCAACCACTCAAAATTCTTTGTCTATTGAAGATCTTGAAGATCCAAAATAAGTTATTAGATGAGTGTAATTTTGGGGAAGGTAGAGTTGGAACCTAAACCTTATTTAAAAATATTTACCCCTAACACATATAGTTAAATTAGAACTTTATAACTCAACACTGCTCATCAAAATCAAACCCATAACTTGGAGCTTCTAAATTAAGAGTTTTACTATATTAGATAAGTGTATGCTTAGGGTATGTTGTGAAATTCATACAAAGAGATGAATCACAATAATACATTTTGAATAGTAGCATCCTAGAAAAGTTGTTAAAGACTTTAATAATTTAAATGTGATTGCATTAACAATAAGATATTAGCCTACTGGTAAGTCTCTTGAATTTGAAGCTTCAAGTTATAGGTTTGATACTAGTGGATAATGTTGAATTATAAAGTTGGTTTGACTATGTCTTGGGGATTCAAGATTCCAACATCCCCCCAAAGAAAATCATATCAAGTTTTACTACATTAAGTTATGCTAAATGCATTGTGTTGGCAGATGCATGTACAATGACCATCATGATGATGGTGTTCATCTAAACACTTAATTTGAAAGCTCCAAGTTATGGGTTTGATTCTATTGGTTAATGCTAAGTTATAAAGTTCTAATTGGAGTACATATCTTTAGGTGTACCTATATTACAATTATTTTAGAATTCCAACACCTCCAAAATGGTATTCACCTATTGATGAGTTGCATTCAGTTGGTTGTGTCAACAAGGCCTAGTCGATGCATCTTACCATGCATTGATGAGGCCCCATCGATGCAGTGTTGGTTTTCAGCTATAAATACGTGCCTAAAGTTGCATTTATGGAAATTAGAGATTGTAGTTGTAGCAAATTTGTTACATTTTTTTCATTTGAAAATTATAATTTTTCCCCTAAGTGCCTATAGTAAGAGTCATTAAGTGCATGGATCTTTATTCAAGCATTATTGTACCTGAGCATGAAAATGTGTGCAGCAATAAAGATGAACTTGTTAATAAACCTTGTAGGACTTTGGATAGATTAGCAATTTTCATTATGCATTCAATGTTTTTAATTATTTATTAAATTTTTCCCATTAGTTATTATATATTTTTCAGTTATTACATTAATGAAGGAATTAAGCTTGATAGATTACATACATAAGTACAATCGCTATGAGTGTAACACGTATTCCCTTGGTAATCCCAATAGTGTTATTGTTTGGTATGCTTAGTAGCATAGTGCTTGGTTGCCCAGCAGTAGAGACATGGGTTTAACATGTGTATGGAAATTAGGATTGGATGCTTATGTTATGAATAGTTATATGGTAGTTAATTAGTTAATTTAGTTTAGTCAATCCAATTCCTTTTATCTACATTTTTGAGCACCAAATTATGAAACATAAAATAGGAAAAATCAGATGCCTCAATTATACTTAACCATATCAATGTACTTCATAAGTGTAATTGGGAAAACAATGATTAACCTTAAGGCAAGATTCACTTCCTAAAAGACTAGTGCACCGAAAATGATAACGTCCACAAAATTCGACCAAATCATGCATGAATGCTTTGTGATTCGTATGGTTGGACGTAGGGGTACCTCACCACTCATCATTGGTACTGTTGCTAGGGACTTTGTTTGTGGAACATGCACTATTTAGGGCTAAGTGAATACCATTATTATTGTTGTACAAACATCAAGGTCAACATCATTTTTACTATACATAGAATTATAAAAGCACATCGACATTTTATTTCATATTGAAAAATTTTTTCTTCTACCCATAGCTGTGAAGATGTCAAACTGCTGATCCCATAGGAGTGCAAAGTGGTATATACTCATCTAGATGAGTATGTTCTAGATTTCACCTTTATCTTCAATAAGGATGAATAGCTGTGATGGCATGATATGGAGGGTAACATTATTTTACCTCTCGATTGATCTATGATAGGGATGCTGCTTTAAACTCTTAAGAAGTTGGGCATATCAGATCTTTACAAAGAATATGTTATGGATGGTTATGACTCTTGAAATTATCATCCTAGTAAAACACAACATAGGCTAGATCAACACTAGGAGAAGCACCATGAGTTTACAAAGGAAAAACACTTTAGTAATTCCTTATTCCTACAAAATTAAGATGACAATGAGGATCCTCCTCCTAAAGATCCTCAACATGAAGATTCTCCACCCCTTGATATTGGTGACAAGGGTGTGACCCTGAGCTTGTGATTCATGATTCATAAACTAGGTTTAGGAAAAAGTGAAAACCAATGTAGGGATTTGGGCAAGCATCAAAATAGCAAGGTATCTAAGGATGGTGATCATAATAAGCATAAGAGTGATGGAAAATACTACGGTGGTGGTGGTGGTCCACCTTCTCCTTCATGCTCTTCATTCAATTCTGAACATTCCTCTTCATTTGACAGTTCTCATGGAAGCTACCATCAAAATAATCATGATGAAGGTGATCAACTAGATAATAATGACTGTGAAGGCCACCAAAACCAAAGGGGTGGCCAAACCATCATTGGCATCATTAATGCAATGATGATGATGAACCTCTATTAGTGACTCAAAGTATGCTCAACATTACAAAGGTACTGAAAATCTCAACTAGGAACATGAAAGATAGTCAGATCAAGTGCTTAGATGTGAATAATATCCCAAGATTTAAGGGGGGATATGACTCTAATTTGTAGACACATCTACAAGATTTTCATGATGCATGTGATTTACAAAACATAGAAAATGACTAGTAGAAACTCAAGATTTTCCCAAGGACACTCATCAAGAAAGCTATAAGTTGGTACCAATCTTTAGACCTAGAATCTATTCACAGATGGAGTACTATGTTAGAGTTGTTCAATGAAAAATACTAGACATACTCTAGAGTGTCTAATCTAAGAAGGCAAATCCAAAGTTAGAAACAAGGAGCATATGAACCCTTGGATGCTACCATGGATCAATATTATTTAGTCTTACAACAATGCTTTGGCCATGGTTATTCTAAGAGGGAACAACTTCACCACATCATAGATGGGTTTAGAGTAGAAACAAGAAAAACCCTTGGGGTGTATGCCTAAGGAAGATTATTTCAATTGAAAGCTCATCAAATCCAAAGGCTAATTGAGCAAGTAGCAAAAGAAGAAGGGGAGATATGAAAAAGAGAAAGTGATAAAGAGTATAACAGAAACCCTTTCATCAGAAAATGAGGTTTGATTTTGTGATGAGGAGGAATCACCACTTAATGAAGTGGCAAACAAAAAGACCTTACCCATCCAAAAACCTATTTTTGATATATTGGCCAAGGTTGACAAATTATGTGACTCTTCGGATGAAAAATTTCAAATTATTTTGAAGATTGCTAAAGAATCCAAAGAGAAAAATAGTGATCATAATTGTAAGAGGCAAAAAGGAGTTGAACATGCCTATCACATAGGTAAGCTCCAAGATAATTACCTTATCCTCAAGGCAATCCATAGTAGTTTTACCAATAGCAACAAGCTTACTACCCAAGTGGAACTCCTCCACAACCATATGAACAATAGCAATGATATCCACCACAACTGTGGGGAATGCCATCGCCAAGGTAGCAGTACCCTTATAGGCAACCAGATCCATATGGGTACTATGTTCAGTAGCCCATTTCTCCTAGAGGTTCTACAAGTCATACATCATCCTAGCATCACTATTACCCTCCAAAGTGCCACCAAATGCATTCACCATCTACTCAAGGGGAAAACCCATATCCATATCCATATCATCCTCTACATCCATCTACACTTACACCTTCACATTTAACCTAGTTACCTCCTATTCTATCTCTGCAGGGTGAGATTCTCCATAGCCACAACAACGAAATTCTACAAGGGTTGTGCACTCACAACCAATTTTTCAGCCAAGTGGTCTAGACAATCAATCAAGAAAAAGATCTTTTTTCTAACCCAGTAGTTCTCTTCAACCCTCACAATCTAGTCTAGCTGATCATCCTACATCTCCAACATCCTCATCCTCTCCATCAAACCCCTTTAAGTGCCCTTCAAATGAAGTGCTACCTAAGATCTATATTATGGTGTTAACTCATGCTGTTTCTAATTGGATCAAGGTTGGTAATCTTCCTACAAAAAGATCTGACCTAGGAAGTCCACTCATTTATCTACAAATCACTAGACATAAGCCATGCAAGGCTCTTCTTGACTTTGGTTCTAAAGTTAATCTCATCTTCCATGACATGTAAAAGGCTTGGAACCTACCACCTCTTAGGAAGAGCAACATTCATCCAAAATTAGCAAATTATTCAATTATTGTCCCTTTGGGATTAGTAGAAGACATTGTGACCATAGTTTGTGGGTGTTCCTATCCTACTAATTTTTTGGTGATCAAGGTGAACAACTACAAAAGTGACTTCCCCATCATTATGGAAAGGGCTTGGTTAAGCAGTTAATGCATGAATAGACATAAGGTACCTATCTTTAGATATATCCAAGGAAAATAAATTGGGCAAGATTGAGAATAAGTGTATTCCATGCATCACATATAGTGATAATGAGTGCAATTATGTGTAAAATATTTGGTCAATCAAAAGTACATACATTAAAGCATGCAATCAGTGTGCATAAGAAATTAATATTTAAATGTGTCTGTACATAGTAGCCACAAAACAAGAGGGCACCCAATGGTTGATAGCTAACTCTAATAGCAACACAATATACATGGAGCCAACTGAGAGCCTAACTTGTGCATATGTTGAAGGCATGGACAAAATTAAATAAGTTCATTTCCAACTCTCTGACAAAGATTATGATACCTGTTGGGGAGAGTTAGAAATCATTAATCACTTGCAGAAGGAGCCTTTAAAAGTAAAAAATTTACCAGCAAGTTGGAGTATGCATTCTTAAATAATGGAAAATTGGTCATAATTAATGCCAAACTTGCTCCTAAATAAAAAGAAAAGTTATTAAAGGTAGTTAACAAATGGCCAAAAAACATTTTCTTGGTCATATCTTGAGCTTATAGGAATTGATCCAAGGATATGCTAGTATTACATTTACACCGACTTGACTGTGAGGCCTAGAAGGTAGCCATAGAGGTGGTTGAATCCCAAATTGAAGTAGATTATCAAAGACGAAATTGAACAACTCCTCAAGGTGGGGTTTATCTATCCCATCATGGATAGTGAGTGGGTTAGCCCACTCGTAATTGTGTTAAAGAAAGGTGGAAAATGGTGGGTCTACATCGACTTCAGGCTATTGAATATGGTAACATTTAAAGATCATTTCTCATTTCCATTTGCAAATCAAGTGTTAGACACCATATCTAGGCATTGCTATTATAGCTTCTTAGATGGTTATAATGGCTACCACCAAATCCAAATTATGCTAAAACATCAAGCCAAGATAACATTCATGACTCCCTAGGGGACTTTTGCATATTGTAAGATGCCATTCAGTCTATGCAATGGCCCTAGAACATTTCAATGCTTGGTCCTTAGTATTTTTCAACAATAAATTGGTAGTGGTATGAAAGTCTACATGGATGAATTTCCACTTATGGAACTACATTTGAGCAAGCCTTATATTGACTTGAGAAGCTAATGAAGAGATGTGTTGAAACAAATCTAAGGCTCAATTAGCATAAGAGATCTCATGATCTAAGAAGGCATTGTACTTGATCATAGAATCACTCAAGCAAGGATTAAGGTAGATTCAGAAAAGATAAGGGTTATCCAAGGAATAACACATTAACCAGAGACTGTAAAAGATGTTTAGTCATTCCTTGGACACACTAGATACTATCAACAATTCATAGAAAATTTCTCTAAGATTGCAAAGCTATTGGTAGAGCTTATAAAGAAAAATGTACCTTTCATATGGACCAAGGAATGTGAACATGCATTCCAACAATTAAAAGAATAAATCATAGAAGCACCAATCCTACGAGCACCAAACTGGTCTACACCCTTCCATGTCATGATATATGCATCTAACTATGCCTTGGAAGTAGTGCTCACATATATGGATGATCAAAACTATCCATATTACATCCATTGAATGAGTTGAAGCATTGTAGAAGCACAATTAAATTACACCACCATGGAAAAAGAACTAATGACAGTGGTCTATGCTCTGGAAAAGTTCAGGTACTATGTTCTTGGCTACAAAGTATTTGTGCACATGGATCATAGTGTAATCCATTTCCTCATGAACAAGTCGATGGTGAGTCCTAGTGTCATATGGTGGTTTGTGATCTTGTAGGAAGTTTAATCTCACAATGGTAGATCGAAAAGGGATTGAGAATGTGGTTTTTAACCACCTCTCTCATTTAATATGGGATAACAAAGAGGAGGAGAGCATGCTATTTAACCAGTTTCAAGATAAAATTCTCTTTATAGGAGTAATAAGTGAATAAAATCCTACAACAACAACATGGTATAATGGCATTCTCACTTGTCTTCTTACTCATGAAATGCCACAAGATTTGGATTTTAGAAAGAAGCAAAAATTTCTTCATCGAGTCAAATACTTCATGAAAATCAACATACACCTCTATAAGGTGTGAGTAGATGGCCTAATTCATTGGTTTGTCCCTAACAAAGATCAACTGCACATTATCCAAGATGCTCATGAAGGAACTTGCAGAGGCCACTATGCAAGAAGATGCACAACCATAAAAATCCTAATGCTAGGATATTATTGGCCTATAATCTTTAAGGATGTCCACCAGTTCATCAAGTCTTGTAAAAATTTTCAACAAGATAAGGGAATGACCACTTGTGTGGAAGGTCCTCAACAGTGGATTTGACCACTAGAAACTTTTGACATATATGGCGTTGACTTCATGGATCCAATCAAACCCATGTCCAACAAGAAGGAATATATTATTATAGTAGTCAACTACTACATGAAATTAGCAGAAGTACTAGCTGTTACTAATTTTACATCATCCACTATTGCTAGATTTATACAACAAAATATTGTGAATAGGTTTCAAGTGCCATGTTCACTAAGTTCTGACAATGGAACTCATTTCATAGGTGCCACTTTTAGAAAATTAATGTAATGCTTGGGGGTTGAACATAAATTAACAACACCTTATCACCCTCAAGCCAATGGTTAAGTAGAGGCAACCAATTAGGAGATCACAAAAATACTAACGTGGACCATTAGCAAATATAGGAAGGATTGGAGTGCTAAACTTAACGATGCTCTCTGGGCTTATCGTTCAACTTGGAAACTTCCTATTGGCTATTCCCCCTATGAGTTAGTGTACAAAAAACTTCCAATGCTCCTAATTCAATCTAAGCTTCAAACATTCTCAATAGCCTATGATCTAAATCTTGACCTAAGTTTAGCATAGATAGAAAGATTGATCAACCTAAATGTGATAGATGAAAATCAATTAGTGGCCTCATCCTTAAATGAGGTAAACAAGGCATTTAGCAAGAAATGTCATAATCCTAGAATCAAAAAAGTAAAACTTCAACTAGGAGATAAGGTTCTCTATTGGAACCCCACACATGTATCTCAAAAGGAAAAATATCAAACATTGTGGGAGGGGCCTTATATAATTGATCAAACCTTTTTCTTTGAGGCCATGACAATACACAAACCTAAATGTCCAAATAAAAAGCAGGTGGTAAACATCCAACAAGTAAAGCCTTTCCTAAGACCAAGATAGGCCAGTGCAACTACCACCTCAATAGATGGACGACGACATTCCATTTTTCAGATCTCCTCCTTCCAACTCAGTCACGGGGGAGATAACCATCTATGCTAACAATCCATATGCCTTCTTAGTTTCCCTACTTTTTTTCCACATTTTTTATTTTACAAATTCTTTGATTTTTAAAATTTTTTCTAATTTTACACCATTGTTAATAACTTTGAACCTTTCTTGATTATTTTACACTTTCTTAGATATTTTACTTTGTTTTGTTTTATTTAAAAGTGTGATATTTCCTTATTTTTGCTAATAAAATTACTTTATTTCCACAGGACATAGTGCCGCTATTGCTATTTAATAATGATGGTTTGTGCTTAATGTTGTGATAGTTGATCTTTGATTTCTATTTTTGAATTTTGATGTTTGATGACTTTGACATTGTTTATTTTTCATGGAATAGCTAGTGAGTCCTCATCATCCACCTATCTAGTGACATCTATGGTTTTTCTTGTTTTCAAAATTTGAGGTCCCTTCCATTAAACATAATTTTAATCAATTAGTGACCTTGGTAATTCTAGAATTAGAAAGGAATCAAAGGTTTGTAAAGGGTGTGACTTCAAGGAGAAATTTTATAAGAGAGCAATTAGGCCTATTATCTTATATGATGCTAAATGTTGGATAGAACAATAGAGACATGAACAAAAAATTAGTGTGGTAGAAATGTAAATGCCTTGAAGAATGTTGAATTTTACTAGAAAATATAAAAAATATAATAAATATATTAGAGAAATAATTGGAGTGGTTTCAATTTTAGAGAATTTATAATAATAATGAATTAGATGGTTTGGACATGTGTAAAGAAGATTAGATAAGAAGCCTATAAAAAAAGGTTGCTACATTAGTGTTCTAGGAAAGCCATTGAAGGGAAGACCAAAGAAAACATGGAGAAAAATGATTGAAGATTATATGAAAACACTACTTGGGATGTTCATACTACTCCAAATCACATCTATTGTTGTCAAAATTTTATTTAGCAACCTCTTGCATTGTAGCAACTTTGCTCTTTTTTCCTATACATGTTCTTGCTTGCTCCATTTTCTCCTTTAATAGTTTGATTGTGGTTGTAAACTAGGTCCTATATTTTTTGTACCTTTGTCATGATATCTGAAATTGATTTTTGAACTAGCAAAGTCTTTTGTTGATTTACCTTCTCCATATGGTGTTCATCCTCCTTTGTATCACATATATGTACATCCCTTTTGTAAAGAGGACTTTCTATCATATTCTTCTATACTTTTCATCTTCTTGAATTTTCTTTTCTTTTTTGCAACTTGATCAATCAACCTTTAGATTTGATGGATCCTCCTTTCCAAACTTTTTCTTTGGGCATAGATCCCAAGAGTTTTCCTTGTTTTGTTTATGAGTCAATATATGAAATGCCTCAATTACTCTCTTTGAGAAAAGCCATGAGCTAGATAACTATAAAATAACAAATAGTGCCTACCCAAGGCTTCATTAAGGAATTCATAATTGCCTTATTTCCATTCTTAAATTTACTATCTTAAGTTGGACACTTTGGAATACATTTGATATTTGTCACTAAAAATCTCTAGCATTAGATTCCATTCTTTGATAGACTTTGGTTTCAAAGATTGATCCAACTCATTGCATCTTTGATGAGTATCCTAGGAAATAACTTAAGCTTTTACTAATCATTCTCTATGTTTTTCATCGAATAAACATCATGGAAGGCTTGGAAATGGTATGAGATTAGCATTGTAGCCTTTCTTGAATTTGGAAATATTGTTCATGTTAAGCCACTTATTGCAGCTATTCCTTGAACGTTTGGTTGAAATGAAGACAACCTTCCTTATGTTGATCATAATCCATATTACCCTAAGAAGTTCATAATAATCGTCATATTCTTCATTGCCTTTGTCATGACCATGACCTCTTCTATTCTATCTACTATACCTTTTTTCATTTTTGTGTTCTTTATCCTAGTCTATATCTTTGTCTTATCTATCATCTTTTCCTTCATCTTAGTTCTGATACCTTTTATTACCTTCACTAGACCATCTATCATTATCCCTTCTTCCTTGACCATGCACATTCTCATCAAAGCTATGCCATGATTTCCAAAATTAAATTATTGATTTTTCTTAGAATCTAGTTTTACATTCTGAGAATTATTAAACTTTGTATTCTTTTTCCCTTAGCATTGTCACTAGGCAAAAATGCTGAATTGTAGAAAATACTATACCAACTTCATAAAACAAAAATTTGAAGGATGTGAGGAAGATGAGAGCATGCCAGTTTCTGGATAATTGCATGGTAGTAAGAAATACAAAATCCTCTAGTAAGGCATGTTTCAAAAGATGATATTTGATGGTCCTATTTCTATGACAATGAATTTTCTTGGATATACAGAGATAGAGTAGATGATTTTATTGAGGATAAATAGAAGAATAAGATATTTTCTTGCAAATTTTTCTATAGAACAAAAAAAAATAGAAATAGACAAAGGATACATGCTCATGAGCAAACCATTACACCAATTGCATAATGTAAGTTACTCATCATTGTTTCTAATTTATGTAATAATGTCTTATAATACAAAGATGAATAATTTAGAAGACTACAACGATTGTTTGAATATGTTTTTCTTATTAGTTATCATTGCTAGTATGGATCAAATGTCACCATAGCAATAGCACCCAAAGAAGGTAGAAGAAGAAATAAGACTAGAAGAAAAACTATTTGTCAATGTCATTTCATATCTTGTTATATGAGAGGAGCTAATCATGTTGCATGTATTGTATATAAAGAAATGAATCATATTGACACATCAGGAGCTTACTGTCATGGCTTGCTCAGTCTCATGATAGATAAAAGAAACTCAAAATCCATCCACATTTTCAATGAGATGCGTCATAAGATAGTGTGTTTATGGACAAAAGGATTACCAATAGATCTCATCTATGAGAAATATATGAAAGATATTTTTAAGGGAGGATAAGAGTTCAAGCTATTAAGAAAGAGAGATATTTTTCTTATTAAAAAAATACATCTACAACATTGCAAAAATATAACCCCTAATTACAAAAAAATTGAGCATGATGAAATTAGTAGTCGACTATGGTACCAAATGACTAGCGATTTTTTCTTTTACTACCAAGAAGAGAACTAGGAACAAGGTATTCCATTTATCATTGGATTGTAATCACCTTGGATGCTTAAAAATATGATATCTCTATCTCAATGTAGTATCCTTGCAATGGATTCCACTTTTAACACTAACAAATATGGTGTAAGTTTTAATAATGGGTGCTTCTGTTCCATTTTAAAAATTACTAGTGTGCTAGAAGAATTAGTGGCTAATTACAAACTTGTGGTTCTCTCTACAATTCCATATTTATATTGTGATGGCTTTTGATTCATGTTATAATGGACTTCCAATTGCATGGGTGATATCCTCAAGGTTCACCAAAAATGATATAAGAGGTTGGATTTTAGACCTCCATCAAAGGGGTAAGGCTCAGAATCCTAATTGGATGGTAAACTCTTTCATGCTAGATGACTTAAATATAGATATGAATGTAGTGAGGTAACTTTTAAGGCATCCAAAAACATACTTGAAATCACTCTACCTTGGTTTGCAATATCTTAACATGTGCTCAAATTGCATAATTTAATAGGTCTGTTTTTGGTAGTAGAATTTTTTTTATGCATTTGGCATGTTTGGAGGGCATGGAGGAAGAATTTGGCAATCAAAGTTAGATATGGCAATCAGAGAAAAGCAACGGGTGATCATCTTAATCATTTTATGAATAGATGCAAAAGTATTGCAAATATTGTTGTGGAAATAGACAAATTTATTAAGAAGTTTCAAGAGGACATAGAATTCATTAAATACTTAAAACAATAGTGGTTAAATGGAGTTAAATTTATTGAGTTTTTATTCCTTTGTATCATTTCTCAAAAGTTCATATTCACACTCATATACTTTTTGCCTACTTGTTCCTTACTTATTTTTGTCTTTAACCTTTTGTTTCCCGAGGTGTGGGCAAAAGCATTCCATGATGTTCCCCATGCACAACAACACACAAATAATGTTGTCGAGTCATACCATGGATTTTTAAAGGGTAAATTTTTAAGAGATATAAGAAACAAGAAATACCGAAGGATTGATTGGCTTATATGGAGCTTGAAAATGATACAAATATATTACTAGCATAATTCAAGAATTAAAGTTGTAGGGTATTTTGTTAACAAGAAAGATCAATATTTCAACAAGAAATCGTGGGAAAAGGCATTACAAATACCTAATGTAGACTATTTCCAAGTCATTGAAAAAGAAGATAAATATGTTGTGCGAAGTTAGAATAGTTTAATGCTAAACACCTGGTACAAGGTTTCAAAGGTGTTTTCTATTAGTATATCTTATGAGTGTAAATGGTCTTGCCTAGTCCATTTTTGTAGGTAGTCATTGAAAGTTCTTATAAGGATTAAGGATTTCACCAATGCATTTAAGTTCTTATTCCAAGATGAGTTTTATGATTCACATGTTCCTATAGAATTAAATTCATTCTAGTCACATTAGTTCCCTAACCAAGAAGATGCTTTAGAACTTGGAATAACATCGAAGACATTAGGATCAACTAGCTAGAGGCCTGTAACGAATGAGTTGGACATGGAATAGAATATAGATAAAGATATGAAGAAGGACAAATGTAAAGCAAATGCAAAGTGGGAGACAAAAATTCTAAAGCTCAAAAACAGATTAACAAAAGTTGCAAATACATTGTGTATAGACAAGGATAGTATTTTAGAAATTGAAAAACATGTGGAATTGTTGGAATCAAAGTTTGTATTTTCATGTAATGTAGATGGATTGGTAAGTAAAAAAGATTGTTTAGTTGGAATAGTCCTACCAAATGTACTACCCAAAAGCTTTCATAGCCTAATTGTGTAAGAAAACTTTTTACTAAGGGTGAGGATACTATTTCTTTGCTTATTTATGGCTTTTTTACATATTTTACATTGCCTTCTTTTTATTTTAATCAATTTTATTTTGCTTGTAGATTAGAGTCTAAATGGCCAATAGAATGAAGGATAGTCCTCTAATCCCATGTCTACCATGAACCAGTAGCTCATGTGATGAAATTTTTGTCAATTTATTTTTTGTTCTACAACCTTGAAAAGTGAACTATGATTAGAGGATAGTGTGTACTTGTTCTTGATTACTTGACTTCATGTTTGTTGTTCAATTCTAATGGAGAAAACTATGCTTTATATTAATTAATTGGGTGTCACAAGTCTATGTGTTGGACATGCTAAGCCATAAATGTACATTGTCAATTACATTTTAGACAATGATCCTTGTATATCATGATTTATTTTTTTTATCAATATTGCCAAGAATACTTTACTTTTTAAGAACTACAAGAACATGAAATTCACATGTTCCCACATTCCTTATTTTTTTGGGAGTTGTGACATCATGAATTTCACATGTACTTGCAAGTTTTCTAAATAGCTTGCATAAGAACTACTCCTCATAAAATTTCTAGTCTTTTAAACCCTAGGAGGACATGTGATTTGCATGTGCCTACAATTTAAGTAACATAACATGCATCATGTGGTATTCTACAGAATTAAATTTTATTTATGTGACTCAATTTTTCTATGCAAAATAATAATATGAGTTCATGAAATGTGCATATCTTTGCACTTTAATTTTTTTATAGAAACCAAGCTAACATAGTGCGCTTCAATGTGACTTGCATTTTCCAGGTTTAAATTGCAAGTTGCAATTAAGACTACAATTAGCACATTTTGGAGAAGTGTGCGAATCATAATTTTGCATGCATCTCACAAAGTTTAGACAAAACTACTAGTGGCAATTAAATAATGTGAGATGCATTTCTCTAGATAAATTGTGAGATGAGAGTTAACATGTGACTTGTAGTATTCTAAGACATGTAAGTCGTATGACCTTCCATCATATGGTAAAAGTGAAGAAAAATAAAATGTATCTACGTGGCCATAATTTTCATTTTTACATAACAATTTTCACTTTTACTCACTTGTAGTAGACATCTTATGAGAATCAACATTGCATAAGGCTACAAAGCAAAGCAACCAAGGTAGTAGTAGAGGATTTCCTATCAAAGAATTAAATTTATGAGATTCAAGAAACAATGAGCCCCAAGGTATGTTCAAACAAGGTACAATTCTCTAATTCCTTAGTTTTTTACTCATGCTATGGTTAGCAGTGATGATTTGCCATTTTATTAAATAGGAGAACTCTACTTTGGATGTGATATTCTATTTAAGTAATTGAGTAACTTCTAAAAGTTTGTGTATTGCCTCGATACGCATCGAATCCAAGAACTAGGGTTTAGGGTTTTCTCCCTTTGTTTTAATTTGGTTTCTTCCTTTTGTTTTAATTTGAAATGTTCTGCATTGGAATTTGATGGGATGCAATATCACGTATGCGATCTCACGTTGTCCCCCGCGATATCGCATACACGATATCGCAGTGCACCACAAAGTCTATAAATAAGAGGCAACTCTTCCTTGTTTTCATATCTAGGCCTAGATCATAGTGAAACTCTGATAGTTTGACCTCTCCAGAGATAGAATAATTTCCATGTGCCTGTAGTAGGAACTCCAAAGTGAACAGATCTTTATTCGAGCAAATATTGTACCTAAACACAAGTTTGTGTATGGCAATAAAGAAGAACTTCTTGGATAAACCTTGCAGTGCATGGAATAGGCTAATTAGGATTTTATTTACTATTATTTATTGTTTACCATTTAATTTCTTTATTAGTAATTAAATCTCTCTCAAACCTTCTCTCCTAGTTAACTGCCTCAGTACGATCGCTTCGAGCACGTGCGTTACGCATGGTGATCCTAGCAACAACTAGCGTTTGGTAACCAAGGTTACATCGGTTCAGGGTGTGAATAGTAAGTGGGAATGGATGCTGATCCTAGGTTAATTTAAGCTTAGTTAGTTAGTTAAAGTTAGTGAATTAGTCTCTTAACCCTTCACCTCAATAGCATAGGAGATAAAATAGAAAAGACATAAAAATCATATACCTTAGACTTACTTAACCATACAATCATGACAACTACAAGTAAGTCTGGGAAGACAACGAATGATTAACCTTAAGTGTTCCATAACGCATGTAGGCACTTAGTCTATGTAGTTTGACCAGATCACGCTTGCTACACTCATATTGGTATGGTTGAGTGTAGGGGTACCTCGCCACTCATCATTGGTGCCGTTGCCAGGGACTAAGTGTTTGTGCTCTAAGTAAAACATAGGAAACTATCCACATCTTTGGGAGCTTAAACAAACATTAGGGTTAATTAAAAATATATATATATAATGGCTAAATCAGCACACCGAATAAAATAACAATGTCTTCTTTTTCGAATAAAAGTAATACACCACCTAGGAATCATACAAGAAATAGTCGACAGTCTAAAACACATAACCAAAATCCACCAGTTCCTCAACAACATTGGATAGTATATACTCATCATGATGAGTATATACCCAATTTTACCTTTATCCTCTATCAGGATGAACAGCTGCGATGGAGAGATTTGCAAGGTAACATAGTGTTATCTCCAGATCAGTCAGTCCCAAGCATGCTCCTCTGTGTTTTGGCACAGATCAGCATGACACAGCTCTATGCTGAATACATTGTAGGTGATTTCGGCATGAGGGATTATCATCTCATAGAAGTACAATGTTTAAGGGACTTGAGGTAGGAGAGTCACCATACACTATTGAAGGGCAAAGGGGTCTCGCACGTCCTAAGTAAAATCGAAGATGGTGAATCACTTATAACGGGTTCTCCATAAAATGATGTTCCTCCTCCTAACGATGGTGAGTAGGTGGGGTTTTAGAACCTATGCTCCATGATACATAACACTGGTTTTGATCCCCGTGAATACCAACTATTCACTGAGGGAACAACAACACATGACAAGGATGGGCACTTGGATCATCATCACGATTAGGGTTGTAGCAGCCGAAGAGAAGACAAGAAGCATCGTCATGGCAATGGTTCTCCTTATTCTTTCCCTTCATCATATCACTCACCCTCTCCTTCCACATCTAGACGTAGACACCAAGAGCATAACGGTGAGGATAAGTGTAGGTAAAATGAGAGACCTTGATGAGAGAGTCGAGACCGAAGACAAGGGCATGAACGAAGTGAAAGTAGGGAACAACGCAGAAATCATAGATGTCATGAGAGAGAAGATCATGAAGAACCCCTACTAGCCACCTGAAGTATGCTAGATATCATGGAGGTAGTGAGAATACCCATAAGGCATCAAAAAGATAGTCGGATCAAAATATTAGACATGAACAATATCCCATAGTTTGAAGGGGGATACAACGCTGATCCACAAAATCATTTATAGGCATTCCACGATGCCTACACCTTGCAAAACATAGAGACCAAGTGGCAAAAACTAAAGTTGTTTCCTAGGACACTCATAAAGGAAGCAGAGAGTTAGTACCAGTCCCTAGAGCTGGAAACCATTAGGAGGTGGAGTACGATGTTAAAATTATTTAACAATAAATACCAAACATACTCCAGAGTGTCTAATTTGCATAAAAAGATCCAAGGATGGAAACAGGGTAATCATGAACCCTTGGATGCTACCATGGGCTGATATTATGCATTGTTACATCATTGCCTGGGCCATGGTTATGCACAGCGGGATGAACTCCACCACCTCGTAGATGGGCTAAGGTATGAAACTAGGAGAACCCTTGGGACTTATGCCCAAGGGAGACTATCAAAACTTAGATCCCATGAAATTCATCGCTTGTTGGAGCAAATAGCCAAAGAAGAAGGATAGCTATGGAAAAGAGAGAGCGCAGAAGAATATAACGATGATCCTTCCCTTCGGAAGAAGGGAGTGAAATTTTATGATGAGGAGGATGAGTCACCACTCGAAGAGTTGGTGAATAGAAAAACCTTGCCACTCTAGAAGTTAACAACCGAAGTGTCGGCTAACGTAGATCAATTATGGGATTCCTTAGACTCCAGACTTGAAACTGTCCTAAAAATCGTAGAGGAGTCTAAGGAGGAACGAAGTAGTGACAAAGACAAGAAAAAGCAGAGAGATTGAGGCCCTGCACATAACAAGGGTAAGGGGAAAATTACTACCTCCGATGAGGTTGTGGATTCTGACACGGACAATGACGGTGAATTTGAGATCTACCAATATGACCATCCTAAGGAATGTTGTCCAATCATCTCACATCTACAGGAGTCTGGGGTGTTTGCACTTAATCTAAGACTTAACAGACGGTAAGCACCCGAAAGTTACCTTATCCCCAAGGTAACCCGAGACAGTCCCACCAACTGTTAATGTACTATCCAAGTGGAACTCCACCATAGCCCATCGGGCAACATCAGCAGTGGCAACACCCATAGTCATGGGAGATGCCACTGCTTAGATAACAATACCCTTACCAGTAACCTGATCCTTATGGTTATTACATGCAGCAACCGGTTTCTCCAAGTGACTCTATGGATCACAAAACTCCCCAACGTCACTACCAAGTTCAGGAGTATTTTAGAAGGACTCCTTCTCCTCCAGGAGACACTCCACACCCATACCATCCTCCAAATCCATTCGCCACTCTTACACTGGTAGTTCCACTACCACCAGCTCCAATAATGAAAAGGAAACTCCCCACTCAACCTCAGTAATGTAATGCTATGAGAGCTATAAACATTCAACCTGTTGGTGGTTCTGACAACCACAAGAAGGAAAGACCTTTCTTTAGAACCAAAAGCCTAGACAAGCTCTCACAACAACAAGCTATTGAGTTTATGCACACTCCTCCACCATCCAAGACTTTGGGGCTCCCTTCAGTCCAACAACAGAGCTTAACACATGCGGTTATGCTAACACATACCGTTACTGATTGGATCAAGGTAGGCCACCTTCCCAAGAAACTCTCTAATCCTGGAAGCTCCTTAATCTATATACAAGTCACCAGGAATGAACCGCATAAGGCTCTTCTTGACTCAAGTTCTAGATTCAACTTAATCTCACGAGAAATGTATCAAGCTTGGAACTTGCCCCAACTCAAGAAGAGCAATATTCAACTAGAGCTGGCTGACCAGTCCATCAACATTCCCTTGGGATTGGTGGAGGACATCATTACCACTATGTGTGATTGGTCATACCCAGCTGATTTTCTGGTGATAGAAGTCAACAGTAACAACAGGGGCTTCCCAATTATAATGGGAAGGCCATGGATGAGTACAATAGATGCATACCTAGGGATTCATGATCTTTCCTTGGAGATATCTAAGGTAAATATTTATGGAAAGATCAAGAAGAAGAAATTTCCATGCATCACATACAGTGACTCAGAGAGTAATGACATGAAGGAATGCTCAGCATCTCTTCCATGTAATCGGTGTGCCCAAGAAACACAAATACAAAAGTGCCTGCATGTAGCAACCACACAAGTAGTGGATACCCCATGGTTGACAGGTAAACAAAAGAGCAACCGACCAACATGCATGGAACAAACTGGGGGAACAATTCATGCTAACAATGAAGGCATAGATACATTGGAGTATGAGCATCGTTGACTTCCACCCCTTAATCTAAGAACATCAATCAGGAGAAGTTGGACACTTTTGAGAAATTCAAATAGGCATTCATTATTTCGGATCTCTCCCTTTTCATTTAGTCATGGGGGAGATGGCCACCTATGCTGATCATTGGAGGACCTCAGTTCTTTTTAATTTTTTGTTTTACACATTTTTGTTTTACACATTTTTTTACACGTTTTTGTTTTACACATTTTTGTTTTGCACATTTTTTTTTTACAAATTTCTTTAACTTTTCTTATTTTTGTTTTACAACATCATTATACTTTTTCATTTTTTGTGTGTGTTGTGTGTGTGTTATCCATTTTGTAAGTTTGTCACCCAATAAGTGTTCTTCATGATGGTATGAATTGCTTTTCTATTTGATTGCTAATGTTTGGTTTTTACCTTCAAGTTATGATGTTGATACTAAGGTATGTTTCTTTTGATATGACAGGCAATAAATCCACTTCATCCATTCATCCACAAATCTCTATGGTCTCTCTTGTCTTGGAACTATATAGTCCCCTTCTCAATAATAAGAACTCTAACGAATTGGTGACTAGACATTTCTCAAACTAAGGAAGGACTCAAGGATTGAAAAGGGTGTGACTTCAATGGAACTTGATGCATTTGTGTTGGCCATTCTCTTGGGTGCTTAGATGTTTTCTTCTTGAGTTTTCTTATTGTTTTGACATTACCAAATTATTAGGAAGCTGAGCTAATAAAAATAACAAAGCCTTTGCATGGTGTGTTTCTCATGCATAAGAATAAAAAAAAACAAAGTGAGAATTCAAAGCACACCCCTTAGACAAAATAATCCCTCGGGCTATAAGCACTAGTTATGGAATAAAATAAAAATGTTCCCTCTAACTAAGGCCCTCCTCGCTTCCCATTCTCTCCTCATTCATTTCGTTGGAATGGTGGTGGCTCTTGGGGAAGGCATTCTTGTTATTCAAGTGGATGGGTTGGCCGAATGCATTAATGCAAAGTCACTAGATGTGGTTTGTTTGAGGCTGGACTTGGAATGGGATCTACTAAGTCACATTAATCATAAAACACACAAGGGGTTGTATACCACATTGTTCTTGAGACTCCATTCCATTCTCTCCTTTCCATCCTTCTTTCCCCATCTATCACCTCATTACCGGTTGTATCATTAGTGTATACCTTGGTAGATGTATCATTTTATTTTTGGTAAATTCTTGTAGTTAATCCTTTAACTCTTGTTCAAAAGGACATTCCCAAAGCCTACGGACTCTTCGAATGTGGGTTTGTCAGGGCATTAAGGGCATGAGCCTACTTTGGGGAGGACCCACTGACATTCCTACTTGGTGCATCTATTAAATTCTTTCCCTTAACATTTTTGCAATCCACTTTATTTTGTTCATTTTCATCTTGACATCCACTTCACCAATGTTACAGTTTTCTCTTCTTCTCCATCTTTCTTATTCTTTTTCTTCCCCAATTCTATCACTACCGGAGGTTCGCTCTTAGTCATGGGGGTCCTGGTCCAATTTTTTTGCTTTTTTTCTAACCCCTACACCTTTGGTAGTCATCATTAATATATCTCTAGATCCATATTAGCCATACCACAACTCCGCCAATGGACCTTTCACCGAAGCAAGGTATCAGTTGCATTGAAACTCATTTACCCTTGCTAATATACGAGTGTGTTGTGTGTGTAGATGACAATCATGCAACAACAGATTGGATCTGGAGGGAAAACTTGGAATGGATCAGTGCTGAAGCAGCTATGCAAGGAATGAGACCGATGGCGCGCTTACGGATGGACAACGAAAGGCGCAATCCTAGAATTGGCAGTAGTAGACTTCTTTTCTCTTCTCTCTTCTTTGTCAACTGCCAAATAAGGCTTGATGTTAAATGTATAAAGTGTTCACTCTTGTTGTCATGAACACCAGTTTTTTCATGTCTTGTAATGATGATCCGTTCACATGTCATCCCATTCACCACTAGTTACATTTGAGTCAATAATCCCATACCTTCTTGATATTATTATAAGGAACTCAAGGACAAGTTTTCATTCATTCATGGGGGTATGATGGGATGTGATATCGCATGGGCCATGATATCACATCCCACGTGATATCGTGTACGCGATATCGCGGTGCACTGCCAAGTTTATAAATAAGAGGCAGCTATCCCTTGTTTCCATATCTAGGCCTAGACCATAGTGAAACTCTGGTAGTTTGACCTCTCTAGAGATAGAATAATTTCCATGTGCCTATAGTAGGAACTCCAAAGTGAACAGATCTTTATTCAAGCAAATATTGTACCTGAACACAAGTTTGTGTATGACAATAAAGATGAACTTCTTGGATAAACCTTGCAGTGCATGGAATAGGCTAATTAGGATTTTATTTACTATTATTAATTTTTTACCATTTAAATTCTTTATTAGTAATTAAATCTCTCTCAACCCTTCTCTCCTAGTTAAGTGCCTTAGTACGACCACTTCGAGCACGTGCGTTACACTTGGTGATCCCAACAACGACTAGCATTTGGTAACCAAGGTTGCATTGGTTCAGGGTGTGAACGGTAAGTGGGAATAGATGCTGATGCTAGGTTAATGTAGGCTTAGTTAGTTAGTTGAAGTTTGTGAATTAGTCTCTTCACCCTTCACCTCAATAGCATACGAGATAAAATAGAAAAGACATAAAAATCATATACCTCAGACTTACTTAACCATACAATTGTGACAACTACAAGTAAGTCTGGGAAGACAACGAATGATTAACCTTAAGTGTTCCATAATGCATGTAGGCACTTAGTCTATGGAGTTCAACCAAATCACACGTGCTATGCTTGTATTCATATGGTTGAGTGTAGGGGTATCTCGCCACTCATAAAAATTAAAGAATGTTGTTTTAAGGGCACTAACCCCAAGTGTAACTTTTGATGTAAATTACGTATTAATAGATTAATATATGTTGTTTGATCTTTCCATCAAAAAAATCATGTAGCAACATATCCAATCATCATAACTAGAACAAGCCATGCCATATGTCTAGAAATTTTAATACTAAACCATACTCACTATATTTTAATATAACGATTTCTTTTCAACATACAAGTTTAATTATAAATTAGGTATATTATTGTGTTTTTTAAGTTGAAAATTTTATCTAGTTATTTTAATATTTTTTAAATGAAATCAATGTTGGTATGTTTAATTAGGTTTCATTCACTAATTTCTATATTATTTCAATAGAGATTATCAATGAAAATCTTGCATCTCTATTGAACAATGCTTTATGAATGAACCTTTAGCATATGTATCCTATTACTACTTCCAAACATTTATAGAAATTAACTTATTATTTTTGTATTAACATGCTTGGTGTTTCTTAGTCTCTAAATGCTTTTAAACTTCTAGTCAATCACAGTACTATTGCATTCCCATAAACCAATGGTCATACATTAATTTTATTCTATTTTTAGATACTATTAGACACATAAACCTCTCTAAAATGAAGAATAGCTTATTTGTAATATAGTGATACACAGTTGTCATTTTTATGTATGTAAAATTGTCAACTTAATGTTTGTTCTTTAAATTAGTATATTTCCTTAATAATAATTCATTAAACATCTATTTGAAAATCTTGATATATACTTGTGATTCACTTGGAGATCCCTTTTGAGAATATTTCTTGCTTTTGTAATCTTATACTTGAGGTAAGTATTTGACTCATATTGTTGAATGTCACTGGGTGTATTCAAGGCACTTATACTAGCACTTTCCATTTTTTGATAGTATATGCATTAGTTCAGCCATGACTTCTGTTAGCTCTTAAGCATTCCATGTAACTTGTAAATTTATATTATTTATTAATAATTCTTCATATGTAGATAATCTTAGCTACTCAACCTGCATTGAATTGACATGAGCAACAAATGTTTTCTCTTACTACATCTTCTTATTTTCTTTCTTTCTTTTTTTCTGTCACTGCAAGAGCTCCTAGTCCATCAATGAGGGAATGCACTAAAAAGTGCATGTCTATTGTTCATTAATTATTGTTGCCCAACAATGATTTCATTATTAAAATTTTAGATATAATGTATTTTTCTATTCTTAGAGAGGAGTGTCATCACAAGCAGACTCTAGGAGGAGATTAAGGAGAGTGTAGAAGTCACAAGAGAGAACAAAAACATAGGGAAGAAATCCTGTATTCTCTCATGCTACTACATGGAATGTTGCTAGAGAGTAGGAGCAAGAGGCATACCAATGTGCACAAGAGACACTGGCACAACATGAATAGCAACGACAGGAGGTGAAACTCAAAATAGCCCCCTTGCAGAGTTCCAAGAACTTTCACTCCTTGATGCAGGTTGTTTAGCCTAAGATGATTGACAAGCTTGTTTAATTTCTTCTAGATTTTATCAGTACCGAAGGCCTTGATTAGAAAATGTAGCTACCAACATGGGTGGATATAACTGCTCTATTTTGCTAATATTGATGATTTTAATTTGATTCTTACATCAATTTATTATTCCAATTTTTCCAATTTGATTTATAAAAATGGTTGCCTATGGGATCCCAATTTCCAATCTTTATGTATTCAAAGTGCGTCTCTAAGTTTCCTAATAGATTAGTTAAAGAAGACAAGTTTAAATTTAAACAATGATGGCACCACTCCCTAGCAATGATGTTTTGTAGGGTGATTAAATGTAGCTTGCCTTTATCCTCAACCTGAGTTGACTCATGGGAGTAACTCTACAGTTTGGAAGCGATTGTTTAAGTGACAAAACTAAAAAATGAGGCTAGAAATCATAGATTTAAAATAGTTTTTAGAAAAGAAGCAATGGAAGTTAAATAAAGAATAATAAAAAATTCTTTAAAATAGTAAAAATAAAGATAATATATGTGTTGATTTTTAAGAGAGTAATCCTAGGCCAAGTTTTTTGAAGTCACTTCTCAAGCCCATCAAAAACGTTTTATGGAGTAGTTAATCAATGCTACCTAGGCCATCCATTAGAGGACATTCAACCTTGTATAATCAACAACCTGACATGAGTGGTCCTTAGGCCCTTGGTTTCCTACTGCTATCCATTTGAGGATTCCTATCCATCTAAAACTTTGACAATGGGTAAAAGTATATGAATACCAGGAACCTGTCCTTTTTAAATGTTCTAAAACTTTAAAGAAACTAGCAAAACCAGAGTAACTAGATCTAAAGCAACTCAAAGACAGTGATCGTGAGTCTATTCAATACTTCAAGAACATATGCAGCTTTTGTTACCTTTATATTTGGTAAATTTACTATTTTCTTTTCTTTTTATTTTGAGTAGCTAGCTTACATTCCTAAACATTTTCTTACGTGACTCTTGCTTGATTAATTGGAGATGCTCTTTAAATGTATCTCTTCTTCCAATCTCTCTCTGACCCTACTATGTCCTTTAGTGCACACTTGGTATTTGCCTTGAAGATCATTTTGTCTTTAACTCCCCCAGTTCGTTTTTCTTCTTGCTTTGGTTGCCAAATAGATCTCATTACTACTTTCTTGTCTTTGACACTAGGTTTTTGAAATAACAATCTCATTATCGCTTGCTTGTCTTTGACACTAGGTTTATAGCTAAGATAGTAAATTGATGTAATAAGCAAAGCAACTTCTTTTTTTTTTTTTTGAAAATTTAAAGGGTTTCAATGTAGCAAGGAGCAAATTTTCCCTCTTGATAAATCTCATTATTTCTTTTAAAGGTGAAACTTTCAATAAACATAATTATTCACTCCAAAATCTAAAGGTCTATATATGATATTTAAGTAATTAGTTATTCTATGTTCAATGAATGTCTAGAGCTTATCTCTGATTAATTTGATTGTGAGGTAGTTTCCTCTATCAAGTCTATGTTAATTATTGTTTGTATTGAAAAGACTCTCAACATAAAAAGGTTTTGCATAGTCTAGCATAAAGAAATTCACAAGTAGTAGCCTTAAAATTGACTTGGTTGTTGCAAGCAACCCAGCTATAGGTAACATCTTATCTTAACTTTGTTAGTAGTGTAATGCACATGCTCTCAACATATCTTTTACAATTTGGTTGGTTCTTTCTAACTAGCCATCTATTTGACAATGATAAGCTGAACTTAAATTCAATTTAAGTATTGATGTTACATTGAAAAGCTTGCCAAAATTTAAAAGTAAGCTTAGATCTCTATCCAACACAATGTTAACTAGAATACCATAGCCTTCATTATTTATTGACAATGACACAGGCGGTAGATAGATATTATTGAATAGGCCCTCAGGATTGCTACAGAACGAATACCATAGCCTTCATTATTTATTGACAATGACAAAGGCGGTAGATAGATATTATTGAATAGGCCTCAGGATCGCTACAGATCGATGAGTAACACGGTGGTTGCAGGCAGTAGTACTACAACGTGGCCATCATACACCAGTGAGAGTGCATCTATAAGCTCCTCTCCATTATTTATTTAAGATAATATTATAACAGTCGTGGTAGTGGTAGTACTGGTGGTGGTGGTGATGGTAGTGTAGTAGACATTATTTAGAAACGGCTTATTCAGATTCAGATTGGATTGGAAGAGGCAGCCCTCCGTGGCCGTCGCTTTCAGTGACGATGCTGTTTTCGCTGGGGCAGTTATCGACGGTGTAGGTGGGAGAGAGTCGTGTGAACCATTGGAGAACTGAGAAGAAGTGGGTGGTGCAATTCATCTTGTTTTGGCTTTGTGTAACCTGAACCGAGACGCAGCGCCAGTTAGGCAAAAGGCCTGTGGCATTTAAAGTCAGAGTGATCTTGCACGGCCCCGACTTCAGGCACTTCCCCTTTGCGCTGAAGAGGTCCAGATTTCCCAGCTGGAAGTAACGCCAGTCGGGTTCCATGAGTCCAATTTTCCTCAAATCCGGAAACTGTATCTCATTGCCTTCACAGTCGAACATGTTCAAGCCTATCCCCCCGTCCGTTCCTGCGAATAGGAGCCAGCTCGTCTGCACGAAGAGGTTGTAGATGCAATCCTTCATCAAAACAAACAAAACAAACCATCAAGAATGACCAAGCCAGCAAATTAAGGGAGTTCGCATCCTTCATCAAATCAAATCAAACGTAGCCAAAGATAAAATGGGAGTTAGCATCCTTCATCAAATCAAATCAAACGTAGCCAAGGATAAAATATGTGTATCCAGGATTGATTGCTTGTTTCATAACTTACGTCTGAGTGGTCTGAGTGGACTAGGTCGCCTGGGCGGTCTAGGTCGTCAGGGTGGTCTGGGTGGCCTTGCTGCTCCATGGGCACTCGAGTTGCCATTGCCAACAGTGGCAACAGGAAAAGTGCGCCCAGCATCATGAGCATTTTCATCTTCTGCTGCTGCTTCTCCTGAGATGATGCCATTGCTAACTGCTCTTTGTTTGTGTTTATAGTTGTAGGCTAGCTTTGATGAAGGTTGCCTTGCTGGTGATGCATATATAAATTGAGAAACCATGGAGCCTGTTACAATAACCTAAAATGTAAAAACTGACCAAGCATAGTGGATAAGGTGATGTAAAAACTGACCAAGCATAGTGGATAAGGTGATGCCTATAGGATGGACTTCATCTTGTATTTCAATTTACAAATGAACAAGAAAGATTTTTATTTAATATTATGTAGTCTGTCTCTCCCAGTAACATTCAAATTCAAATTCAACATGGATTGAAGCATTCGCATTTCTATCACACTAATTTACTCTTCCGTGGATTTGTGAAAGGGTTTGGACGATTTACTCTTCCGTGGATGGATTTGTGAAAGGGTTTGGACGATTGTGGAAAGTCAAAATATTCGCGTGAAACGATTTGGATGGTTGCGGAAAGTTAAAATATTCCCGTGAAACGGTTTGGACGGTTGCGGAAAGTCAAAATATTCACGTGAAACGGTTTGGACGGTTGCACAAAATTTCCACAAATTCTACCCAAAACGTGTAAAAAATGGAACAGCCTCGGAATATAACCAAAATGGCGCAATAATGGTAAGCCGTACTTTTTGGGTTGGTATGCATGTGTTCGTATAATTATCATCATATCCCTACATTTCATGACGTCATGGTAGTAAGTCTGCATATTTTCAAATTTTCCTAACAAACACTCACCTTCAACAAAACTCAAAAAATTGGCACACCATGCAACAGGTAACACAGTGAATCAAGCAACATCGACCACGCCATGGCACTGTATGAATTGAGGTGACATGAATGCCATGAAAAATTTTAATTCAAGAATCATACTTTTTTAAAAAAATTAATTTTTCATTGTCAATGTAACAATATTTAAATTTTGTCTTTATTTGAATGATAGATTGAGAGTTCTATGCCGGTTTAATAATAATTCTAATGTTCCATTTACATTAATTTTATAGTTTAAGTTAATATTATATTCAAAAGTATATTGTTATATGTTATGATCAAGAAAACATCATATATACGGTAAAAAAAAAGAAAGAATAAGCTTATACTAATATTAGAAAGTATTTTCATTTCCATGGGAAAATGCCAAACTGCCTAGGCTTGTATTATTTGTTTATAGAAGCTTCACTAATTTTTTTTAAGTTTCTTAAAATTTGCTCACTTATTTGCATGTTTAGTATTTTTCAAAATATTTGAATATTTCAAATTTTAACCATAAAAGACAAAAGAATTTTTTCAAGGGTCAATTGGCTCAATTGTAAAGTTGATCACAAAACATTATTAAATTTTTAAAAATGGTTATTATTCATTTTTAATAAGTTGCATATTGTTTTAAGCAATGATAGATTTTTCAAAATGATTGTCATGCATTTTTAATAAGTAGATTTTCAAAAATCAATAAACATATGCTTATGCTTGCACCATTCCTATTCGCATGAAACTAGAACACTAATGCTAATTTTTCTAAAAAAAATAAAAATAAAAAATATATAAAAAGTTAAAACCTTTAAAGAATAAAAGTAGGATTAACATTACAATTTAGGCTACCCTCATGAAGTGCTTGTGAGTACATATAAACCACCCTTATATGGGCTATCCTCATTACCTGCTAGCTTTTTACTTTCATATGGCATCTTTTCTATTTTTACTTTGGTTGGTCTCTCTCATTCTTTGCCAATTTTGACTACCCATTAACTATATCGTTAGGTGCTTAGGTTCTCTCTCACTTTTTAATCATTCTCACATTAAAGGCAAGGTTGGATTTTCAAATTTGGTCTAACCATGTATATATAAGAATGTAGCCATACTCTACTTGTATCAAGTTATTTTATACCATTTTTTTTAAAAAAATAAACCATATAACATCACCCTCATCTATGGGTAACTTTATTTTATCATATATTTTCAACCTTAGTAGGAGGGAGAAGTGTATGATTCTTTTTCCTATGCCAAGTCATTTCCTTTTTAACTTTACTTTTGTATTATGTTTATACCTACAATGTCATGACCATTTGTATAAGGCCAATCCTTTTTAATAATAATGAAATGAAATGAAATGAAATGAAATGAATTTTCATTAGATTGAAAGACCCATAGAATCTATTGGATATATGTTAAATTTTCATGAAAAATAAAGATAGACTCCGCAAATTGACCAAGTACCAATGGGGGCATCAAAAATAAATCGTACAGGTTTTTTGTTGTAACATTATAATGTTGTTTTAAATGGGCCGTCATAGCATAGAAAGAAACACATGTAACTACCTAACAACTATACCTGATATCTACAACTTTTGCACTTAATTTTGGAACACAGGAAGCAAATTTCACATTTAAAAGCTTTTGATAATTACTACTATGTCTATTTAAGTAAAATAAAATCCAAGAGTAGTAGATCCTATGGGTCTTCCAAAGCAATAAATCTTGATTCCATTTTAACAGAGAAAACACTTGCTTCTATGCCAACTATAATGTTTGAAAAGCAGCTTTATCATTAAATAACAAAGGAGTTTGGTTTTGGATTCTTTGAATGCAGTACCATGCTTGCTGTAGAATCCATGACTCAAATTTTGGGCTTCACTTGTTGCATGACTCAAATTTTGGGCTTCACTTGTTGCATACAAGGAGTGACACAGCTGTACTGGTCTGCCTCTTTTCTCCATGAAAGTGATTCATAAACGTATGCAAGTAAATTAAAAGTAAAAAAGCAGCTAAAAATCCATAAAATTTTTATTTGAAACTGAAACAATTATATGACTGAATTGTTGAGAATCCCAATAATGTAACGGTTGAAAATCCCTGTAACAGTTGGTTGAAAGTTTAAAACATTGCAGTTGAATCAAGTGGGGATTTGAGCCCCTGATTTCGTAATCCATAGCAAAAAGAAGGGCTTTGAATGAATCGGTGTTTCCTGTTATTTACGGAGAAACATGGTTTTGAATAAATCCATTTGCTGAGGTTTTAAATAAGTCATGACATGGCATGAATGCATGTGTTATACAATGTAGAACTAAATCACATGGTAAGGAGAAACATGTTAGGAGGACCCAGAAGAAGGGCCCGCCTAGACAGCTCCCCGTCAGAGTAATAAAAAAATTTATCTGTATCTTGCTTGGTTGCATTGCTGTATTCGTTTGTTTGTATCTTCTTGGCTACCTATCTATCATGAGGGTTTGCAAAAGGAAAAGAAAGAGAAAAACGAAAAAAAAAAAGCACAATGTTTTTTGGTAAGACAAGTCCTTCATTTCATTTACTTTAGTTATTGACTTATTTGTTTTCCTTACACCCACTACGTTATTATTGTTGATTCTATTTTTCACATGGCTACAAGATTTAGGTACAGGATTTATGTGGTAAAACCTTTTGATATGAAAAGAAACATTCATGTAAAGCACATAGTGTATTAATCTTTAGAAAAGAATAATAATGGTATAAACAAAGCTTCAACCCTTAGAGAAGGATCTCTCTCTATTTGCTTAAGCAACAAAACACCCACACAAAAAACCAAGAACCCAAGAACCTTTATATAGCAATGAACCATCCTAAAATTATGGAAAATTTTAACTACTTTGTACTAATGTTTTTTTTTTTTAACAATGGCTATTATAAGTGATTATAATTGGAAAATACAAACAACCATTAAAACCATAACTAGAAAAGAAAATAAGCCATAGTTGTTGTCTATTATAAAATATTATTTTCTAAACTTGTCTTCATGGCCATAATTATCCCACTTGAAGACACATTTGTTTCAAGATATGCACTACTTTTCAAAGTCAATTCCATTAAGAAACTATGCTAATGCCTTCTCCATAATCTAAATGTTTGCACCCATCCACTACCTTTGTCAAGAAATTTGCAGCATTTGACTAAGTGGATATCTTCAATACATCAAGCTTTCTAGTTTCAACCAACTGTCAAACAAACTAATATCACACATCAATATGCTTGTTTCAAGAATGGTACATTACATTCCTACATAAGAAGAAGGCACTGTCACTATCACAATATAATGTATACTTCTATTAATTGTGCTCAAGCCAATATAACATGTTTTTCAACCATAACATCTTTTTTGATTCTTTGCTAAGAGCAACATACTCAACCTTAGTAGTAGACAAAACCATATGAGATTGAAGAAGGAACATCCAACTTATAGCTCCACCACTAAGAGTGAACAAATAACCTGCAATAGATCTATGTGTATCTTTGCAACTAGCATAATCCGCATCAACATAACTAGCAAGACACAATTAAGAACTACTGAAACACAAGAAATAGTGGATTGTAGCTTTCAAGTATTGTAATATCTATTTGATAACTTTCCAATGTTTCTTTTGAGCATTACTCACGAATTAAGATACCACTCCCACTCAATAGGCAATGTCAAGTTTAGTGTAGATCATCACATACATCAGACTTCATACAACAAAAGTATAAGGAATGGATGACCAAGCTTGAACTTCATCCTTAGTTTGAGCTTCATTCTTTTTTGACAATTGGAAGTGTGATTTCAATGATTATTGATAGGAGCACAATTAAACATGTTAAAATGTTCTAATGGAGTATTGATCTTTTTATTCCTCTAGTGTCTTTCCTAAGTTGACAACCCAAAGATTGTTATAACTCTCAAATCTTGACAAGTTGCCATCCCCACAAACTATTGAGTATATGTAATTAAAGCAAACTAAATGAATTTATTCCATTATAGGTGAAGAAGGGAAGTAAGGTAAGATATGAAGTGGGTATTCTTAGAAATGATGGAGGAAACTTTTTTCTCACTTATAAAAGGGGGTGTTGGACCCTTGAATATAGGTACACCCCAATATATATAGTCTAATTAGAACTTTATAACTCAACATTACCCACCAAAATCAAACTCATGACTTAGAACTTTTAAATAAAGAGTCTTAATAGTAGGCTAATATCTCATTGTTCTTACTTACTGATGAGTGGCAAGGTACCCCTATGCCCAACCATATGAATCACAAAGCGTTCATGTGTAATCTGATTGAATTTTGTGGACTTCATCATTTTTGACACACTAGTCCCCTAGGAAGTGAATCTTTGCCTTAAGGTTAATTGTTGCCTTTCCAATTACACTTGTAATATACACTAGTATGGTTAAGTGTAGTTGATGCATCTAATTTTTATCATTTTGTATTTTCATGGTTTTAATACTTAAAGAGAAATAAAGTGGTTGGATTAACTAATTTAATTTAACTAATCAACTAATGTCTAACTAGTCTTAACATAAGCATCCAATCTCACTTTTTGCACACTTCCTAAACCCACGTATCCACTACTGGGTGACCAAGTGCTACGCTACTTAGCATACCAAGCAATAATGCTACTAAGATTACCAAGTGAATATCTGTTACGCTTGAAGTGGTCATACTTATGTGTGTAATCTATCTTACTTAATTGCCTCATTAACTTAATTTTTGAAAATAGCTAATAAATAATTAGAAACATTTAACAAAAAATTGAAAACATTAAATGCATAAATAAAATATTTAATCTATCCAAAATGCTGCAAGTTTATTAGAAAGCTTGTCTTTATTACCACATACATTATTGTGCTCAGGTACAACAATGCTCCAATAAATATTTGTACACTCAATGACTCCTACTATAGGCACTTGAGAAGTAAATTCTAACTTTACAATAGAAAAACTACAAGAGCTTTACTACAACTACAATATCTAATGCCATAAATGCAAGTAGTAGGTGTGTATTTATAGCCAAAAATTGACACTGCATCAATAGGGCCTTGTCAATGCATGATAAGATGTGTTGACTAGGCCTCATCGACACAGCCAACTGAAAGCTACTCATCATACCCACACAAGTAAATGAAAACTCATCCTTGAGTTCTTTTACAAAATTTGGAAAGGTATGGGATTATTGACTGACTTTTCTCAAAAAAAAAAAAACTAACTAACTTGACAAAAAATTGAGTGCCTAGGTGTACAGATCAACACATTACAAAAAATGATCATGTTCAGGACACAAAATTGAACAACATGACATGGCTCTTCAAAACTGGGAAGCACATTCCTTGATGGCATGAAGCTAGGTGGAGAAGATCAGATAGTCCTAGGCAATGCTAGCTCCTTAGGTGTTGAGAGACCTTCACCAACTTCATGCATGGGCAATGATTGAGGTGACTGTGGCTATCCTACTACTATTGCAACTTTAGGTGGGAGGCAAAAGCATCTAGCAGTTTTTTCATTTTTTCCTCTTTACTTCTAGGATTGTGCACCATCCATGAAGCTTTTCCAATGTGGGTTGGAATGGGCACATCCCAGGGACATGAGATTACTAGAAATAGCTCCTTGGCATTGACGAACCAGGTAGTGAATTGTTTGCATTCAATGTTGAACACCTTGACTATGACCTTTAGCTCCTAGTAGTCATTCATCCATTTGGCTAGGTTCTTAACAATTGATTTTTGATCTGTAAATCATGCTATAAGAACTTTGAGTTCAGCATTTGCAATCTCAAGCTTCTACTTGGCATCTGTGTGATGCTTGAACTCTACCTCATATAACATATACAAGTTAGCCACTTGCTTTTCTAACTCTGACAGCAGTTGTCCAGAAGTTAGCATTACCAAGTTTGCATATTACAGATTGGCCAACTTCATATCTTCTATCATCTCTTCTATTTGCAACTCTTTTAAGTGTATCTCTCCTTTGTTGTAGGCGTCAATCCCATTAATGATGGGTTTCCACATTTCTCTTCCTTTTTGGAGTTTCTGGAGGGCTTCATTCATTTTTACCTTTGCCATCTAAATGTGTTTTTCATTAACTTCCATTTGTAGGCCAACATGGTCTTTGTAGTGATTCTTCACTTTTTCGAACTTGAGGGCCTAATTCTTCTAGGTAGAAATCTTGATGGAAAACTTTTGGCACAAGGCATGCACTTCTTTCATTGATAGCTTTTGGTTTTCTATGGTCAATCTCCTCAATTCTATGTTCACCCTAGCAAGTTGCTCCTATTTTTGATGAATAAATTCTTACATATAGTCCTTCTAAGCATCAACACTTTGCAGGCAATACTTCTATGTAGTCAGGGTCTTGATCTCTTGGTGCATCTATATCAAGTCCTTCTAAATTGCATACATTTTTTCTTTTGCTATGGAATAGTTTAAGATGGTTGTAACTGCCTCCTTCTCAACCTTTTGAAATCATTCTTCAAGCTATTTGAAAACTTCATCTCTTGTTATTGCTAGGCTGAAGATCACAAGATCTGCAGGTTGGGCACATAGTTCAACATCCTCTATGACCAAGTGTTGATTTTGTTCTTGAGCCATTTTGAGTTGTCCCTCTAAAATAATGCATTTTCTCCTTGCATTTAGTAACTCTAACTAGGTTGCAATGATGTCTTCCAGAAAATCAAAGACATCCAAATTTGGTTGCTTGGTCCCCACCAGTTGTTCTAGGAATTCTTCATGCTAGGCTATGTTTAACTTTTTGTTGGTTGTTCTTGTGGACGTTTGCATGTCTTGAAGTATAGATACATTCGGTATAGATGTCATGGGTTCATTCATGTCAAAAGTACTTTTTCCTTCCATGTTCATTTTCCTTAAAGCACTTTAAAGGTTGATGGGAAATTTTCCACTTAGAGCAATGCATGCTCGGGTAGAGAAGGTAGTCACCTTGCTTGGCCTCCATGTTGGATTGAGATGATAGGCCATGATTTTGAAATAAATTTTCTCCACTGATGTGAGCACATCGTATTCCTTACCATCAACTTGGTAGCATCACTAGCTCCACTTCCTCTTGTCTTCAAGATCACCTTTCGTGGATAGTTCTACTAGTTGTGTTCTAGTGTTAGGTGACTGAAGTGCCTGTGCGATGGCTTCTACCAAGTAGGAAACTTGAATGTCCTTGACTTTTAATAGACCCCAACCTTCTATTACTTCAAAAGAGATATGTCTCTCCCATGTACCATTCCCCACTGGATGTGATTATTGGCCACATGGAAGAGGTTTGCAGCTAAGTCTTGACATCCAATGGAGCCTTCTCAAGGAATGGCTTGAAGTTGATCTCTTGAAGAACTAATTGTTGCATCTTTTGGAACCTGATGATGTCAAGAAAGGCTTAAGTCAAAGTAACCTCAAGCCTTGGCAAGGGTCTAGGCACTTCTCCTCAGTATGATTGTTCAGTCCACACATCGTCTTCTAGAATTTGTTGGATAGATTCCACTTCAGGCTACTCACCAAGAGGTCTCATTTCATGGGTTGCTTTTGGTAGTTCTTAGGCTTGTTATTGTTGGCCCCTTCTAGCTTTTGGCCACTTCTCCCATGGTTGAGAGGGTTCTCCTTCCTATGGGCATTTCTATTTTGATATCATTTGTAATCACAATGAGACCATGGATTAGAAATCATTGTGTAACTTAAAGTAATTAGGATACCTTTATCTATTAAGGATAGTTACACTTGGCTAAGTTTTGATTATGGTAGAGTTAATTATTTCAATTAATATTTATTTATTTTTTATCATTAATAAATCATCTTGGAGGATGTTGGAAGGGTTAACTATCGAAATAGTTGATGTTTATATGTTGTTAAGGTTATTAATCCTTTGGGGGAGTTAGAAAAATTTTCAAAATTTTTCATCAAAAACCTTAATGTTTGTGGCCTCACAATAAAGAACTTACCTTTAGTAAGTGCAAGCTTGAAAAATGAAGTGATTTGGATAAATATTTGGGAAGTTATGGGCCCTAGAAGATTTTGAGTTTTGCAAAATTACAAAAACTCCTTGTGTGTTATGAGAAAATAACAAAAAGTTGCAAAGTGTTTAGTGATATATATAGAATTTTTGTGTTGCATCAATGAGGCCTCATCAATGTGGTCAACTATGTCGATGAGGCTTCATCGACATAGCTATTGACCACAATACAAGGTGTTTCTGAGTGAAATTGGTGTTAAATGAAAGCTTAAAAGGACAAGAACAATATGAAATCATGAGAAGAGGATGTTAAAGCTCATAAATTTGGAAAAATGAAGAAAAATTGATTTGTGGGATGAATGAAATAAAAGGTTAAGGAGCACTAAGTAGAATAACCAATGGAATATGCAAAAGATAGGATTGTGGCAATGTCAAAGGTGAGGAACGTTAACTAGCCAAACTAAGAGATATGCAAGTGGGTTCTCCCCATAGTAGGCTCATGCCCCTTTTATCCTTGCATAACCTCAATTGAAGAGTCCATGGGCCCCATAGCCAATTAATGATCATAAAAAGTTAAGGACCAACCAGAAAGAATCTACTCAAGAATCCAAACACATTAGACCAAGACATTGAGCATAACATAGAACATGGTAGTGAGATGAGTTATGGAAGCATGGATGGATGATAGAGAAGGTGGAATGGATTTTTGAATTAAGGTCATAAGAAGTCCCTTGTGGAATTTTTGGTTAAAATGACCTAAGAAGATCCATCCTCAGTTCAGACCAAAACTAACCACTTTCAGTGACTTCACATCACCACTCTAAGACCGATCCACTCATTTGACACATAAGAGTACTTCCACAAAACCACCACCATTCCATAAAGAGAATAAAGAAAAGTAGGAAGTTAGAGAGAGAGGGCCTTAGTTAGAGAGGACCTTTAGGCATAGGTGCATCCCATTCAAGTCCCATAACTAGAGCTTGTAGCCCGTTTATTTTTCCAAGGGGTGTGTTTTAAATTTCCATGGTTTTTTTTGAAATGGGAACCACACCATACAAGGATTTATTTCTATCTAAGTGGTGTGCTTTAAATTTCCATAATTTTTTTGGATGGGAACCACACCATGCAAAGCCTTATTCAACTTCCTATTAGTGGGTGGTATGGAGTAGTAAGAGGTCCATGAAAAAATAGTTAAGAACTCAAGCAAGTAGAAGGGTACAAAGAGTATTGAGTTCCCTTGAAATCACACCCTTTTCAAACCTTTGAATCCTTCCTAATTTTGGAACTATCAATGTCATCAATTGATTAAAAATTTCTTTAATGGAAGGGATCTCAAATTCCTAGGACAAGGAAAACCATAGAGTTCATTGGATGGGTTGATTTCGTGGAATCACTACATGTTCCATGAAAAATAAACCATGTCAAAGTCTTCAAATATCAAAATTAAAAAATAGAAACCTAACATCAACAATCACAACATTAAGCACAAACCATCATTAGTACTCAGTAATAGCAGCATTGTGTCCTATGACAATATGGTAATTTTATTAGTAAAAATAATGAAATATCACATTTGAACAAAATAAAATAAATTAAAATATATAAGAAAGTGTAAAGTAATCAAGAAAGATTCAAAAGTCCTAACAATGGTGTAAAATTAGAAAGAATTTTGAAAATCCAAAAATTTGTAAAATAAATAACTTGTAAAATCAAAAATGTTGAAAACAAAAAAGTAGAAAAACTAAGAAGCCATATTTATGGTTAGCATGGGCTTCCATCTCTCCCATGACTAAGTTGGAAGGAGGAGATCCAAAAAATGAAAAGTGATTGTCCATACCTCAAGGCAGTAGTTGTACTAGTTGGTCTTAGTTTGAGGAAAGGCTTTACTTGTTGGATGTTGACCAACTACTTTTTATTTGGGCTTTCAAGCTTGTAGATCAAAATGGCCCTAGACAGAAAGGTTTAATCAATTATTAAGGTCCTTCCTATAATGTTTGAAATTTTACCTTTTGGGGTACATGTGTGGGGTTCTAATAGAGAACCTTATCTCCTGGTTGATGTTTTACTTTTTTAATTCTAAGGTCATGACATTGCTTGTTGAATTCCTTGTTCATCTCATTTAAGGATAGGACCACTAATCAATTTTCATCTAACATGTTCAGGTTGATCAATCTTTCTTTCTATGCTAGACTTAGGTCAAGATTTAGATCATAGGCTATTGAGAGTATACAAAGCTTAGACTGCATCAGGAGCATTGGAAGTTTCTTGTACACTAACTCATAGGGAGAATAGCCAATAGGAAGTTTCCAAGTGGATTAGTAAACCTAGAGAGCATTGTTAAGCTTTGTATTCCTATCCTTTTTATATTTGCTAATGGTTCGTGTTAGTATTTTTGTAATCTATTAGTTGGTTACCTCTGCTTGACCATTGGGTTGGGAATGATAGGGTGTTGTTAATTTATGTTCAAGCCCCAAGCATTGCATTAATTTTATAAAAGTGACACTTGTGAAATGAGTTCTATTATAAAAAATTAGTGAACATGGCACCCTAAACCTATTTATAATATTTTGTTTTATGAATCTAGCAATAGTGGATGATGTACAATCAGTAATAGCTACTACTTCTATTCATTTGGTGCAGTAGTCAACTGCTACTATAATATATGCCTTTTTATTGGACATGGGTGTGATGGGACCCATGAAGTCAATGTCCCATATGTTGAAAGCTTCTAGTGGGTGAATCCACTGTTGAGGACCTCCCATGTGAGTTGTCATCACCTCATCTCCTTGATAATGTTCACAAGACTTGATGAACTGGAGGGCATCCCTAAAGATTGTAGGCCAATAGTATCCTACCATTAGGATTTTTATGATTGTGCATCTTTCTACATAGTGGCCTCTGCAAGGCCCTTCCTGAGCATCCTGGAGAATGCAAAGTTGATCTTTGTCAAGGACATACTAATGAATTAGGCCATTGGCACACACCTTATAAAGATTTCCATGGATTTCCATGAAATATTTAGCTCGATGAAGAAATTGTTACTTTTTTCTAAAATCCAAATCTTGTGGCATCTCTTCAGTGAGAAGATAGGTGAGGATTTCATTGTACCATGCTATTTTTATGGGCATTTGTTCACTTATTACTCTTATAAAGAGAAGTTCATCTAGAAATTGATTAGAGAGTAGGCTCTCCTCCTCTTTATTATCCCATCTTAAGTGAGAGAGATGGTTAGTGAGCACATTCTTAGTTCCTTTGCAATCTACCATTGTGAGATCGAATTCCTGCAAGATCATGACCCCCGTATGACACAAGGGCTTACCGTCAGCTTGTTCATGAGGAAGTAGATTACACTATGATTCGTATGCATAAATACTTTGTAACTAAGCACATAGTGCCTAAACGTTTCAAGAGCATACACCACTACCATTAGTTTATTCTCTATGGTGGTGTAATTTAACTATGCTCCCACAATGCTTCAGATCATGCAGTGGATATAGTATGGACATTTCTCATTGTCCATCTACATGAGCACTACTTCCAAGGCATAGTTAGATGCATCCATCATGATGTGAAAGGGTCTATACTAGTCTAGTGCTTATAGCATTGGTGTTTCAATGAGTTTCTCTTTTAACTATTGGAATGCATGTTCACATTGCTTGGCCTAGATGAAAGGTGCAACCTTCTTTGTAAGCTCTACCAATGATTTTGCAATCTTAGAGAAATTATTTATGAATTTTCAATAGTAGCCAGTGTGTCCAAGGAATGACCAAACATCTTTAATGGTTGGTTGATGTGTTATCCTTTGAATGACCCTTATCTTTTCTAGGTCTACCTCAATCCCTTTTAGTGAAATTTGGTGCCCTAGCACAATGCCTTCTTGGATCATGAGATAGCTCTTTTGCCAATTGAGCTGCAAGTTTGTTTCAACACATCTCTTCAATACTTGCTCTACGCGGTCCAAGGCTTGCTCAAATGTAGCTCCATAGGTGGAAAGGCCATCCATGAAGACTTCAACACCACTACTGATCTACTGTTGGAAGATACTAAGGACCAAGAATTGAAATGTTGTAGGGGCATTACATAGATCAAATGCCATCTTACAGTATGCAAAAGTTCTCTATGGACTCGTGAATGTTGTATTGGCTTGATCTTCTAGTGCAATTTGGATTTGATTATAGCCACTATAATCATCCAAAGAGCTATAATAATAATTCCTAGATATGGTGTCCAATACTTGATCCACAAATGACAAAGGAAAATGATCTCTAAATGTTGCCATATTCAACAACTTGAAATCAATGCAAACCCACCATTTGCCATCCTTCTTTGTCACAATTACAAGTGGGCTAACCCACTCACTATCTACAATGGGATAGATAAACCCTACCTTGAGGAGTTGTTCAATTTCCTCCTTGATGATCTACTTCAATTAGGGGTTTAGCTTTCGCTATAGTTGTCTTCTAGGCTTCATGGCTGGGTCAATGTAAATAAGGTGCTAGCATATCCTTGGATCGATTCCTGTTAGCTTAGGATATGACCACGCAAAGGTTTTTGACCATTTGTTAATTACCTTTAATAACTTTTCTTTTTGTTTAGGAGTAAGTTTGGCATTAATTATGACCAATTTACCATTATTTAAAAATGTATATTCCATATCAGCCAGTAAAGGTTTTGGCTCTAAGGGCTCTTGCTTAAAGTTATTAGGGATTTGCAGCTCTCCCTAATAGGTATCATTATCTTCATTAGAGAGTTGGGATTAAACTTGTTCAATTTTTTTCATGCCTTTAACATAAGCACATGTTAAGCTCTCAGTTGGTCCCATGTATAATGTGCTACTATTTGACTTAGTTATTAGCCATTGGGTGCCCTCCTATTTTATGGTTGTTGTGTATACACACCTTTGAATATTTATTTCTTGTGCACAATGATTGCATGCTTTAATGTGTGTACTTCTGATTGACTAAATCTTTTTCACACAAGTGCACCCATTATCACTATATGCGATGCATGGAATACACTTCTTCTCAATCTTACCTAATTCATTTTCCTTGGATATTTCTCAAGATAGGTCCCTTATGCCCATACATGCATTGAACGTGCTTAACTGAGCTCTTTCCATAATGATGGGGAAGTTACTTTTGTAGTTTTCCACCTTGATTAATAGAAAATTAGTAGGATAGGACCACCCACAAACTATGGTCACAATGTCCCCTACTTATCCTAGAGGAACAATAATCAACTGATATGCTAATTCTAGACCAATGTTGCTCTTCTTAAGAGATGGTAGGTTTCAGGCCTTGTACATGTCATGGAAGATGAGATTAACTCTAGAACTAGAGTCAAGAAGAGCCTTGCATGGCTCATGTCTAGAAATTTGTAGATAAACGAGTGGACTTCTTAGGTCAAATATTTTTGTGAGAATATTTTTGGCCTTGATCTAGTTGGAAATTGCATGAGTTAGCATTATAGTGCAAATCCATGGTGGAACTTTGTTTGAATGATACTCAAAGGTGTTTGATGAAGAGGATGAGGGTGTTGGAGATGCTAGACAATTAGCTAGACTAGATTGTAAGAGTTGAAGAGAACTATTGGGTCAAAAGAAAGGTCTTTTTATTAATTAATTATCTAGACCACTTGGATGGAAAGCTAATTATGAATGTATAGTCGTCGTAGCATTTCGTTGTTGCAGCTATGAAGGAATCTCACCCCACATGAATGGAGCAGAAGGTAACTAGGTTGAAGATGGAGATGTGTGTGCAGATAGATGTAGAGGGTGATATGGATATGGATATGGAGCTTTGCCCTTGAGTAGATGGTGAATGTGTTCAATGGTACTTTGGAGGGTAATAGTGATGCTAAAATGAGATATGACTTGCAGAACTTTTAAGGGAGATGGGTTGCTAAACATAGTACCTGTATGGATTTAATTACCTATAAGGGTATTGCTACCTTAGTGGGGGCATTCCCCACGATTGTGGTTGCTACCACTATTGGTATTATTCATAATTTTGTGATGCTATTCCACCTGGGTAGTAAGCTTGTTGTTGTTGGTGGAACTATCTTGGATTTCCTTGAGGATAAGCCAACTGTCTAGGTGCCTACCTACATGCTAACTGAGGATTCAATGCATGCATCCTAGACTCTTATAAGTTTGATACCATAGGGAAAAAACCCTTTAGATGTTTGTATTGACAGATTTCACAATTAGTTTCATCATTAAATCATTGTCCACAACTTCCTCTACTGCAACAGCTTTACCCTTATCTCTTTGGTAGGCACATTTAGCTTCTTTTCATCTTCTGCAATTATGATCACTATTTTTCTCTTTGGATTCCTTAGCAATCTTCATAGCAGTTTGAAAGTTTTTGTTCAAAGAGTCCTATAATTTGTCAACCTTTGCTGAAATGTCAGAAATAGACTTTTCGATGGACAAGGTTTTCTTGTTCATCATTCCATCAAGTGGTGACTTCTCCTTATCACAAAATTGAACCTCCTATTTCCTAATGGAAGGATCCTTGTTATACTCTTCTGCACTTCCCTTTTCCATAGTTCACCTTCTTCTTTTGCTACCTGCTCAATTAGCCTTTGGATTTGATGAGCTCTTGGTATAGACAATCTTCCTTGGGCATACATCCAAAGGGTTCTTCTAGTTTTTTCTCTAAGCCCAACTATGATGTTGAAAAATTATTTCCTCTAAGAATAACCATGGCTAGGGCATTGGTGCAAGAGTGAATAGTATCTACCCATGGCAGCATCCAAGGGTTCATGTGTTTCTTATCTCCAACCTTAGATTTGCCTTCTAAGATTAGACACTCTGGAGTACGTTTGGTATTTATCATTATATCTCTCTAACATTGTACTCCATTAGTTAATGGATTCTAGCTATAAAGACTAGTACCAGATTTTAGCTTCCTTGATGAGTATCCTTGGAAAAAGCTTGAGTTTCTACTATTTATTTTCTATGTTCTATAAGACATAGGCATCATGGGAAGCTTGTAGATGTGTTTGTAGATCAGAGTTGTATCCCCCCTCAAATCTTGGGATATTATTCATGTCTAAGCACTTGATTCAACTATCTTTCACATGCCAGGTTGAAATTTTAACTACCTTTGTAATGTTGAGCATACTTCAAGTTGCTAATAGAGGTTCATCATCATCATTACGTTGGTGGCATCGATGATGGTTTTGGCCATCCCTTTGGTCTTGGTGGCCTTCATGATCATTGTTGTCTTGTTTATCACCTTCATCATGATTATCTCAATGGTAGCTTTTATGAGAACTATCAAATGAAGAGGAATGTTTGGAATTGAATGAAGAAGATGAAGAAGAAAGTGGACTACCACCACCACTGTGGTGTTTTCCACCACTTTTTTTCTTATTACTATCACCATCCTTAGATCCCTTACTATTGTGATCCATGCTCAAGTTCCTATCTTGGCTATCACTTTTTCCTGAACCTAGTTTATCAATAGTGGATCACAAGTTCAAGTTCACACCCTTCAGACCAATAATAGGGGGTGGAGAATCTTCATGTTGCGAACCTTCAAAGGGAGGATCCTCATTATCATCTTGATCTAGTAGAAACAAGGGATTAGTCAAATGTTTTTCCTTCATAGCCTCTCGGAGTTTCTCCTAATATTGATTTCATTTGCATTGTGTTTTAGTGGGATAGTAGTTTCAAGTGTCATAATCACCCATGATGTATTCTTTGTGAAGATCTACTATACCAAACTTCTTAAGAATTTTAAATAGCATCCTAGGCATAGATCGATTGGGGAAAAATGATGTTACCTTTCATATCACACCATCATAGTTGTTCATTCTAATGTAGAATGAAGGTGAAGTTTGGTATAAACTCATTTGGATGAGTATATATTACTTTGCACTCCTGTGGGACTAGTGGTTTGACATCTTTGCACTTTTGAGAAGAAAAAGACATTTGCAATATAAAATAAAATGTTAGTGTGCTTTTATAATTCTATGTATAGTGGGAATGATATTGACTTTGAGGTTTATACAACAACATTAACGGTATTTACCTAGACCTAAATAGTGTATGTTTCAACAAACAAAGTTCTCGGCAATGGTGCTAATGATGAGTAGAAAGGTACCCCTACACCCAACCATATGAATCACAAAGCATTCACTTGTGATCCAGTTGAATTTTGTGGACTTTATTGTTTCTGGTGCACTAGTCCTCTAGGAAGTGAATCTTTACGTTAAGGTGAATCATTGTCTTCCCAATTACACTTGTGATATACACTAGTATGGTTAAGTGTAATTGAGGCATTTGATTTTTATCATTTTGTAGTTTTATGTTTTCGGTACTTAAAGAGAAATAAAGTGGTTGGATTAACTAATTTAATTTAACTAATAAACTAATTGTCTAACAAGTCCTAACATAAGCATCTAGTCCCGCTTTTTGCACACATCTTGAAGTCACATATCCACTACTAGGTGACCAAGTGCTACACTACTTAGCATACCATGCAATAATACTACTAGGACTATCAAGCAAATATGTGTTATGCTCGAAGTGATCATACTTATGTGTGTAATCTATCTTGCTTAATTGCTTCATTAACTTAATTTCTGGAAAACATTTAATAAATTATTAAAAACATTTAATAAATAACTAAAAACATTAAATGCATAAATGAAATAATTAATCTNAAAATTCTAACTTTCAAGTGGAAAAATTACAAGAGCTTCACTGCAACTACTATCTCTAATGCTATAAATGCGATTGGTAGGCATGTATTTATAGCCAATAATTGACACTGCATCAATAGGGCCTCATCAACGAGGCCACGTCGATGAGGCCTTGTTGATGTAGCCAACCGAAAGCAACTCATCACTTACAAAAAGGAAAAAGGATATGATAGCTCTAAGAAATTATAATCTTTATTCTAGTAGAAGGCTATGGTGAATAAGGCTTCACAAAAAAATATAGAATTTTAATAGTAGAAAGATGTTCACCTCTTCCAAAGAAAGTGTTATCATTGTTTTATAAATTGATGATGAAATAGTTTATGTTTTTGTTAGCTTTATGTAGGGTTGAGCATGAGGTCACTCCAAAGAATTCATAGAACTAGTAAAATACTTTATTAGTTATCAAATAAATTATTTAAAATTCAACCACTCACAAGTTGTTGTATATTGAAGATCTTGAAGATCCAAAATAAGTTATTAGATGATTGTAATTTTTGGGGAAGGTAGAGTTGGAACTTGAACCTTATTTAACAATATTTACCTCTAACACATATATTCAAATTAGAACTTTATAACTCAACATTGCTCATCAAAATCAAACCCAAAACTTAGAGATTCTAAATTAAGAGTTTTACTGCATTAGGTAAGTGTATGCTTAGGGCATGTTGTGAAGTTCATACAAAGAGATGAATCACAATAATAAATTTTAAACAGTAGCATTGTAGAAATTTTGTTAAATAATTTAATAATTCAAACATGATTGCATTAATAATAAGGTAATAGCCTATTGGTAAGATTCTTGACTTTGAAGCTTCAAGTTATGGGTTTAATACTAGTGGGTAATGCTGAATTATAATGTTGGTTTGACTATGTTTCTTGGGAATTTAAGATTCCAACATCCCCCCAAAGAAAATCATATCAAGTTTAACTGCATTAATTTATGCTAAATTTATTGTGTTGGTGGATGCATGTACAATGACCATCATGATGATGGTGCTCATCTAAATGCTTAATTTGAAAGCTCCAACTTATGGGTTTGATTCTATTGGGCAATGCTAAGTTATAAAGTTCTAATTAGACTACATATCTTTAGGTGTACCTATATTACAATTATTTTAGAATTCCAACACCTCCAAAATGGTATTCATCTATCTTTACATGTTTCTTGATCTTAGTTGAACCACTAGTAGGTAGGAGTGGGAACTAAATAGGATACTTGTATGAAATTAAAATAATAAAGAATAGGTTAAAGGTTCAAGTCTTCTTCGTTATGAATACTATGGATACTATGTCTAGTAACCTATGTTTCCAAGTAGCTCTATAGGCCACATTTCTTTTTTTCATCACTACTATTCTCCCAAATATCATAGACCTACCACTCCACAAACTAAATCTCCTTGTACTCATACCCTCATTATCTATAACAATACTTTGTGCCTCATACCTTCCCTTCTTTTGCCACCTGCATTGCCTATGAAAGTGAAATGTTATCATAGGCTTAACAACACAATGCCACATAGGCCATACATTTGCAACTAAATGACAACTTAAGTGGTTTTGAGTGTAATTCTTGAAAAAGGGCTTTCTTCAATCCCAACAATCTACCTAAACCACCACTAGCATCTATGGTTGTAGATCCTTCTCAAGTTGCCCTAGGAATATCTATTGAGCCACCTTCAAATCGAAAATCATAAAATGTTAACACTATTATATTGATTCATGTAGTCATAGATTAGATAAAGGTAGGACACCATTCCAGGAAGAGAACTGATCTTGGAAGTCCTCTAATTTATTTACAAATTGTAGGGAATGATCTATGCAAAACTCTATTAGACTTAAGTACCAATGTAAAGTTAATTTCTCAAGAAATGTACAAAATATGAAACGTGCCTCTACTTAAGAAATATAATATCAAGTTAGACCTTGTAGACTAGTCCCTTATTATTCCATTAGGATTGGTAGAGCACATTATGACCACTATTTATGGATGGCCATATCTAGTGAACTTCCTTGTTATCCATGTAGAAAACTACAAAGGAGACTTCCTAATCATTATGGAAAGGGCTTAACTAAATACAATGGATATTAAGTTAGGGATCAAAGATGTCTCCTTGAAAATTTCCAAGGAAAATGAATTTGGAAAGATTGATAAGAAGAGGGTTCCATGCATCATGTATAATGACATAGGATGCCATTGCATGTAGAAAATATGGACAATAAAGAGCACGTCTATTATAGCATGCAAGAAGTATACTGAAACCATGAGTGTCTAAAGGTACCTATATGTAGTAGCCATAAAATAAGAAGGTACCTAGTGGTTAACTACAGATGATAGCTCTAATTCCACAATGTGCATGAAACCAATAGAAATCCTCACAAGTACTTATATAGATAAGATGAACAAGATGGAGCAAATCTGAAGATAATTATTCAAAGAAGAATATAGAAAAGAATTAGAAATGAATTGGGAAGAGTTAGAAATTCATAATATCTCTAAAAAATATCTTTTGGAACTAAAATCCTTATCGGCATCTCTGGAATATGTATTTTTGGACTATGAAAGTTAGTAATCATTAATGCCTAGCTAAGCAAAAAACAAAAGAGAAAGTTACTTGAGGTAGTTAACAGATTGCCATTGACCTTTTCTTGATGATAATGAATTTATAGGATTAGATTCATGCATAGTCTAGCATCAAATCTATGTAGACTCCACAATTAAACCCAACAAGTAATCATAAAGGAGATTGAATCCAAAGTTGAAATAAGTTATTCAAAATGAAGTTGAAAAACTTCTCAAGATGAGATTCATCTATTTAGTGGTAGATAGTGAGGGAATAAATCTACTCATTTATGTACCAAAGAAAGGTGGATAGTGGAGATTTTATATAGACTTTAAACTGTTGAACATGGCTATGTTGAAGGACCATTTTCTACCACATTTGCAGACCAAGTATTAGATATAATTGCAGGGCATAACTATTGTAGTTTTTTCGATGGGTACTAAAAGGTATTATTAAATAAAAATTACTCTAGAAGACTATGCCAAGATAACTAATCAAATACAAATTTCTCTAGAAGACTAGGCCAAGATAACTTTTAGCAATCCTTTGGGGACTTTCACATGAAAGAAGATTCCTTTTGACATATGCAATGCTCCTGCAACCTTCCAACACGTAATCTTGAGTATCTTTGATGGATAGAGTGGCAATGCTGTGAAAGTATTTATATTGATAACTTCTCCTCCTATGATGCTAATTTTGAACAAGCATTAGACTATCTTGAGTAGGTACTGAAACAATGTGTGGAGGTAACCTTACAGCTCAATTGGCAAAATAGCCATTTGATGGTCTAAGATGGCATTGTCTTAGGGCATATAATTTTAGGAATAGAAATTAAGGTGAACCTTGAAAAGATAAATGTTATCCAATGAATCACTAGAAAATCTTATACCATCAAAGATGTAAGGTCATTTCTTGGCCATACTAGTTACTATAGTTGATATATTGAAAATTTCTCCAAAATTTCCAAGCCACTACTTAAGCTTACTAAGAAGGATGCAACATTTGAATGGACCAAGGAATGTGAACAAGCATAAAATAGGAATGAATAGTATGAAACATAGTATGATTCTAATTATTTAAATTTCATGTGATATAGAAGATTGATGGGACTACTATGGTGGATCTACTCTAAGTCTTTAAAATTTTTTTGTAAAGATCCTAACACAATCATGTAGTCCCTCAAGTAATACCATTTGGATAATTTTGAAATTACATTTTTAATTTATTTCATATCAATTTATTGAATTTAAGTATTCTATTTCACTTAAAAATATGAATGCAAGTGGAAACTATTCAAATAAGTACATACTACGAAGCATAATAAAGTAACAATTTCTAAGCTTCATAACTTAGCTTTTATATAATAAAACATTCTTTTTGCTAAAAAAATTATCATCAAGATTGAATATGGAACATTTAAGGTGATAGAGCTAAATGATATAAATGATGATGACCCACTAGCTGATTTGATACATGATGAATTAACTTCTATTCCTAATATGACTCATGAGGAAACTTAGTTTCTAGAAAAAATTATAACATCCATCAGTATAGTATGACATTTTGTTATGCATGCATGTGGATAGTGGCATGAGTTAAATCTATGACAAATATGTTAGACAAATGTTGTGGTTGGTAGGAATGGAGGATTAGGAACAAGGGTAATAGTCTTGTATGTATATGTACTTTATGCTTGGTGATGTACATATATACATTTATGATATGCTTTGATTTATGTATGGAATGTGGATGTGTAATATGTGTGATGAGTTTGCTATAATTTTGATTAGTTTTATGCATCTCTATGTCTTGGGCATGTTAGTTGGATTGTAAGATTTTTAGGTAGACATAAGAAAATGTCCCATGTGCATTATATTATATTTTTATTTATAAAATATATAAACAATATTTCATTTTCTTTCTTTTTCAATTTAATATTTTTCTCACTACCTAAAATGTACTTGAAGTATATGATCATCATTTTTATGATTTTGTGAGGATTTTGAGGTTGCAATATCATTTAAGAGTTTATTTGGTGCTTTATACTATTTCTCGTGCTTGGGTTTGGAAGTTGGTTAATTCAAGATAAAGTTTTGTTCTTGTATTTTACTTTCTACAACTACATTAAATTTCTAGAAACTTTGGTTATGATTAGTAAGTTTCCTTTACCTTTATTCTATTTCTTTTAATTATATTTATATGTGTATGCATGTGTGTAGGATTTATGAGATGAAGTAAAATAGTTAGATGCTTTCATGCTAGTTTTGATGTGATTTTATCCACATACTATGATAGCTTATGCATGTGATGTTTTGAGCCCATGTTGGGTAGTGATTGGGTGTTATGAGATTTGACTAGGATTTGTGAGGATCCCTTACAATGCAAGTCTTAAAGTATTATTCCCATGTTTTCCTAGAGTGTTTTAGCTATTCTTAGCATCTCGAGTCTTTAACCCTATGCATATTAGAAGTTGTAGTGAACTTGTCGTTTGATCACCAGATCTAGCTGTAGCTTTCTAAGTAGATCATAAATCATGGTAAACTTGTGATTCAGTCATCATAGAAGTTTGTGTGCATGCATTGTAGATTTTAACAAAGCTTATGCTCTAATCAAGATAGAGGTTGATTTGGAACGTGAATCACAATGATTTTGTGGTTGAGTAATGGTGCTTATGGTAAAGGGAATGTATGGATGCAGGTTGTGGTTTGCTTACAATGGTGGCCATGATCCTAACACAAGGCATGATAGAGGACTAGATAAGAGGAATTAGTATCTATTTTTCATCACTAGGTTAGTTACAATGATACTCATACTGGCACACATGACCTCATTGCAAGTTACAATCTTAAGGAATGGAATGAACTGTATGTTATGGTTAAGTAGTAGTTACATCTTATTCTCTTGGAAGGACAAGGGTGAGAAAATGAAGCTAAACTTGAACATGAATGTACATGCATATAATGTTAAACCATGTTATATGCTTGATAAACATTCAAATAGCATATGTATATGATGTTACAATACACTTGCTATGTTGTGGATGATTATGAGCTATCATCATCAATCATGCTTGATGGTTTGTGATATATTCTGAAGTGTATGTAATTAGTGAAAGGTCATGTAATACCAAGTGTATAATTATGATTTGTGTCATCTGTTGTGCATGATATTGATGCTTCCTTATGAGTTGTATAGTTTGGAGTATATGTGTGTACTAACTATTAAGACATAAGATAGCCTAGTATTAATTCCTACTAAGTATGTGTATGGCATAAGTTGCTTGTGTATTGAGGCTTAAGTGAGCCTAACATGGTATAAAATTTTATTATGATACATGTAGTACCAGTTCCTTCTAATTAGTCAACAAGTAGAGCTAGCTTTAAGTATGTGAATTAGCTAGTGATGAGGAACCCTAGAGGATGTTGTACTAATCTGTCATTTTGATGCACTAGTAAGGATTTTGTCGTAGGTCTCATCCTAAGTGTAGGAAAGCAAAGGAATGTTCATGCATATAGTTGGTATGTGGAATAGGTGGATTTATTTCTATGACCAAACTTGTAAAAGGCTAGTGACTATAGGTCATAGGTTGATAAGAACCAACACTAGTTGGGATAATTAAAGACAAATAAACTACTTGAAGGAACTTAATTAAGAGTATTCATAACAATTGATGAACATGCTACATTGAGTGCAGAGATGGTAGCTACCACATGGGTTTATGCATAATAGGTATTGTATGCATGGTTGATCATGATGGTGATGGGTGAGTAGGTGTCTATGGTTGAGTATGATATATTTGTATATGATAAAATATGTTCATGCATGATTGTATGTGAATATGAAGCATGAGAGTCTAGTACTTAGTAATAGATCACTACCCATTCATGTGATGATATAATTAGAGTTGTAGTTTATGCATGTATTTCTTAGGCATGGTGTGTCACATGAGTTTACCTAGGGAGGGGGGAGGGTTTTGGATCCTAAAGAATCTATTAAAAAATATTATTTAGAGTAAAAAAGTAGAGAAGTAGAGGAGAAACTCAAAAGAAAAGAAAAGAAAAGAAAAGAAAAGGCCCAATGATTTTGGGAATGCCTTTTTAGGTTTTCATTCTTACAACCAATCTTGAAAAATCTTTCCTCTAGGGTAGGAAAAGGATAAGATCTTACGCTTATTCATAAGTTCCCAAATGAGTTTTCACTTCCTACTAAAGACTTCTTATTAATAAAAAATAAAACTACATAGAAAAAGTTTTAGGAATTTAGTTGAAGCATTAGCTACTAAATGATGTCACCTTGCACTGATAAAGGAAGACAATCACCTAGAGAATCTTTGTGAAAAAGAAAAAGGGAGAATAACAACAATGCTAACTATAAAGTAGAAATCATTGAAGTTGAGAAGTGTCACCTAATAAAAATTCATCTAATCTTGGTTGAAAACCATGTAAATACCTACTACACCAAGTTCAAGAGCTATGAGTAAGGGAACAAATAGAAAAATAATGGATAAATGTGCCTTCCATGTTGCAAATAGGACATATTGGATCATGAACATCCAAATAAGAGTGTCGAATTATAATAGGAAAAAATTGATGGATCATGTACAAAAAAAATGTCTAATGTTTGAAGGATTAGTAACATTCCATATCTTTTGAATTCATTACTTCCATAACTACATATTGTGATTAATCATCCAAAGATAATTGAATCTTGGCCAAATATTAGTATTAGAACTAATAAGAGCATACATAATCTTGGGAAAACATGGAAAAGTATGATGAATAGTAAGCTAAGAAAAATCAAGAAAACCATTATGAAAATCTTGAATAGTGATACTTTTGTCCAAACTATCCAATAAATAAAAAAAATATAGACTTTTTAGAAACACTAATGTCATTGGAACTTTGAGACTTAGACCAAGTAATTTAACAATTATGCATTTTAAGAGATGAAAGGGAGGAAATGTCAAGTTTGCACCATGTACTACCAATGCATGGATGCTTAATAGCCCATGATTCATTATTAATTGAAAGCCACCAAAGAAAAAGCTTATCAAGCATAGAGATAGAAATAGTAATATAATTAAAGTTCCAAAAATTATTGACAAAACTTTAAGCTTTCCAAATATGCTTAATGATAATAAAACCTAATATAGTAATGCATTTTGGAAAAGGGATCCAATTAAAAAAAATGAATCTCTCCAACAATCACTACGTTGAGGCTTACCCATTTGAATGTGCTTCTGAAAGAGAAGCTTCCAAGGCTTTCTATCAAGTAAGAATTTAACCACTTGCTTGGCACATAAAATAATACCCTTATTATAACAATTCATCAATCCTAATCCACCATCCTCTTTTTATATATTGCAAATGTCTCACATAACATGTTAAAATTCTTTACTAGAATGGTTGCTACTCCAAAGAAAATTTCTAATAAGCTAATCAATGTGATGATATGTAGAAATACTAGGAGCTAAACATGAAGAATAATACATGAGTAGGTTGAATGATATGATTGCAAATGATAAATTTACCAATCATTCAAAGCTTCTTCTTCTTCCACCTAATAATATTTTGTTCAATTTTCTTCACTGTAATATCGCATAAAGTTTTTAAAGATTCATCAAAAAAAGAAAAAAGAAAATGCCTAAAAAATTGAAAATATTTGACCATTCTAAGAAATGCCAAGATTTAGATAAACCCATTCATGAACCCCCTTGTTACAAAAGATAGAATATTTGGAATAATTAATTCGAGAGGGTAAAAATCTACAATATTGATCAACATGATAAAAAATATGATCTAAAATAGCTTTGTCATTTTTTTATCATAAAAAAGGAGTTATCAGCAAAATGCATATTTAATAAAGTAATGTCTTGATTGGAATACTCATCCCACTACATATCCTCCAAAGTTGCACAACATTATCCAGAATATATCTACCTTTGACAAAGGTAGTTTTGTACTAGAGTAATTAATTGAGGAATAATTGGTTTCAATCTTCTAGTAAGACATTTAGCCAAAACTTTAGAAATAGAATTTAGAATATTAATAGGGTGCTAATTACCAATGTGGAAAGGTTTACCATTCTTAGGAATAATTATGATGACTTCTCTATTCAACTCTTGACCAAGAGAACATTGTTCAATGTCTTTAATAAAAACACAATAAAGGTCCATACTAATAAAATCCCAATGATTCTGAAAAAATTCAATGAAAATTTCATCAAAACCTAGAGCTTTATCATTAACCAAGCTAAATACTACATCTTTAATTTCAATAAGGGAGATATTCTACTCAAGATGATTGTTGTCTACCTTAAACAATACTAGATAAATGATCATAATTAGAGAGGAAATTCATATGATCAAAATCATTTGAGACAAATACTTGTTGAAAATGTTTTTCAAGAAAACCATTGATAATAAGAAGATTAGAACTAATTTGACCATCAAATTCCATAAAGCTAATAATAGGAAAATGGCCTTTACTTTTTAAGATTTTTTAAAAAATTATTTGTATGGTTCTCCCTCTACTTTCAACCATCTAAGATGACTCTTGATGAGAGCACTCTTAGCATTATGCATATCCCATTTTTTGTTTAACTAAGTGAATCTAAGTAAGTCATCATTGAAAATTAATATTAAAGGGAGCATTATGTAAAGCAATGTTGATTTGTTGAATTTCATCATAGACTTTTTTAGTCTTCCTTTGTCTCTTGGCATATTGCTTATCTAACTACGGGAAAAAAATTACAAACATGATGTAGAGCATGCAACCACCAATTAATCCAACGTGATTTACCAAGAGGTCTTATTTCTACATTCCAGAGAGATGTCAAAATACCATTTTCAAAAGGACTAGGAAACAAAGATGCATTTATATGGAAAAGCTTGTAATGTTGAACTAGAGATTTAATACCAAATTCCAAATTAAGAGAAATTGAAAAATGATCTGAAATAGTTGCATCTTTATGAATTGTAACCTTTCCATCATAGAACCAAGTAGAATAATTGGAACAATAAAATTAGTCAAGTCTTTCAAAAATATAATTATTACCTCCATTGAGGTTAGATTAGGTAAAAAAATCATGACAATGAACATTTGATCCAACAACATTAGATAAATAAAAGTGTTCCTTAATATCACACAAAATAGAAAGATTATGGACTGTATGCTGAGAAGAAAATTCATTAATTTTATCATAAGAATTTTCAATCATATTAAAATCACCATCAAAAAGCCAAGAAATGTTAGGTAAATGTTTTCAAAGAAACTTTCACAAAAAAATTTCATTTGCAGAAGTAGTATTGCAAATACCAAAAGGACCTAAATCACCTTGAAGAATAACCTAGAATATAGAATTATCATGGTCATGGGAGATAATTATTTCTAAATAATTGATAATGAGAGTTGCACAAACTTGACCAATATTATGATTAGTAAATAATACTATAGAATCATGAAGAATACTATTACAACCCATGACTATATCTAAACTGGAAATCTTAATCTCTTGAGAAAGAATAAAATCAAGAACTTAATATCATGTGCGAAGAAAAGTATTGACAACTTTTGTCCAAAGTCTATCAGTAAGATCTTGGACATTCTATGAAAAACTTTACATATAATAGAAGGGAAGGAGGCCCTTGACCTGTTAGTAGAATCAAAACTCTTAGAAGAAATTATCTTCATATCTTGGCCAATAGTTACAAATGAATTATTAATAATTAAAATATCTTGAACATGCTCATTGTTCTATTGATTTGACATATATTCACTAAAAGATAGACTTTCTTGACATTTTTTATTACTATGAATCATTTGAAAATTGTTTGAATCAACAATAGGATTATGTAAATCCTTAGAATCATATATTTTTTCTCCTTAGTCATTAAGAAATATTTTGAAAGTAATTTTATCAAAAACCTTCCTTGAAGATACATTCTGTTAAAAATTAGTAAAAGAAAGAGGTGGGATAATTGTTGAAATGTCACCAGAAGAAATCATTGCGAGATTTATATCATATGTAGAAAAAAACATAGCAAAATCCTTTACATAAGGAGAAGAAATGTTACTAGCAATTACAGTAGCTTGTTGGTAATTTTCTTGCATTGGAATATGCATATGCATCGATTTCCATGAGTTCATGTGTTTAATTTTATGTTCAAGCTATGCTCATGATGTGCTTTATGCTTGAGTGCATGGTATGCTTGAGGATTAATACTTTATGTAGGATGCTTTCTTTTCCCATTCCTCTTCTTCTATACAACACTTATTAGCCAATAAGGAAAGTGTAAAGGATTTTCACTTAATTTATATTGACTATATCATTTGTAGGTAATGAAGCCTAGAGTGTTAGTGAGCATTAAAATTGATGAAGAGAATAAAGTTATTATCCCTATGTATATTTTTATATAATTTGCTTATCATTTGGGTATTAATAATTGTTATGTTGGGATTTGTATTGAAAAATGTTAATAGCATATCAAATGGTTAACCAGTCAATGATTAAAAATTATAAATATTTAACTCTTCATACACACAAATGACAAAAAAAGAACTCATGTAGCCCACCCCATTTTGTTGGGATAAGGCCTAGTGATGAAGACTCTTAATTAAAATCTCAAGTCATTGGTTTAATTCTAGTGGGCAATGCTGAGTTCTAAAGTTCTAATTAAACTATATATCTTGGGGTGTAGTCATATTATAATTATTTAAAGTTCCAACACCACCTAGTAATATATATATGATAGTGAGCATGTGAATAGCTTAGTGAACATGCTATGGTATACTTGGATAGTACAGTGGTGTATTTTGAGCAATAATATTATATGATTAACTGGTTATTGATTTGTGCTTAGTAGGCTTGTTTTAAGATTATAATTCATCATGTTGTTTTTGTTGTGTTGATTGTTTAATCATTCATATCATTATATTGCTTAGATAATTCTGGGTATAACACCATCATATCCTAGGTACAATAGGTGGGGTATTACACAAATTGATATTTGTAATTATAATTTTGATACCATAAATTATTACATAAACATACTTATTAGTAAAAATTCTATTTTTTGAATTCTATCATAAACTTTTCCTTAAGTTACTTCATTCATTAGTGAGAAATCAATAAAACAAAAGTGATCGATGACAAAAACTATTTGTATTTGATAAGCGAAAAGTACCCCTATGCCCAACATACAAATCACAAGCATTCACACATAATCCAGTCAAATTTCATGGATGGGACTAGTTGTGGCATCAAGATTATTAAGCATTGATCACAGGACACTATCTTCCCACTTGGACTAGTGGAAGCTTTGTCACATATCGTGATGAGTCATGTTTTGTAGGGCTCTAATATTGGAGCCATGATGTCAAGTATCCAATATCAGGGCATAACCTCAAATGTCAAGGATCTGATATTGCCTCTTTTGTGTGTTCCTATAAATACCACACTTGGGTGCATGGTTGACACATAGAAAAATAGAGATAGATTCATAGATTTTTGATTTCAAACTTTGTTAGTTTCTAGTGCATGCTTGCAGTGTGATGTTAAGTGATTATACGACATTCTTATTCAAGTGTGATGTACTTGGACATGTTACATGTTCAATAGTAAAGATTGAGATTACTTCTAATATTGCAACATCTACTTAGCTTTACTATTTCTTTTAATTACTTAAATGTTTACTATTTTCCTTAGTTAATGTTTTCATTTATTGCTCTTTATTATTCTTATCATTATGCAGAATGAGCATGACTAATTATGAGCACTTAAGTGTAACCTAGTAGCCTAGTAGTGTTACCATTTGGTATGCCCAGTAATGGTATGATTGTTAGCCCCAGTAGTAGTTACACAAAGTCCAAGGCATGTATAGAAGGTTAGGAATGGATACTCATTGCACATTGAAGGGATGCGATATCACGTCTTTCCCCACGATATTGTGTACGTGATATCGCGGTCCACTGCGAGTTCTATAAATAAGAGGCAGCTCTCTCTTGTTTCTCCATCTAGATCTAGAACTTAACCCAACTCTTGCCATTTTTCCATTCCAGAGTTAGAATATTNCCTAAATAGGACTTTAATTATTGTTATTTATTATTAATTATTTAAATGCTTTCTTAAGAACTTAATCTCTCTCAACCCTNTAGTGCATGGATTAACCTAAATAGGACTTTAACTATTGTTATTTATTATTAATTGTTTAAATGCTTTCTTAAGAACTTAATCTCTCTCAACCCTCAACTCTCATAGTTAAGTGCATTTAGTATGACCGCTTTGAGCACGTGTGTTACACTTGGTAATCCCAATAACGAATAGCGTTTGGTAACCTAGTAGCATTACATTGGTTCAGGGTATGAAATGACAAGTGGGAATGGATACTGATGCTAGGTTAATTAAGGCTTAATTAGTTAAAGTTAGTTAATTAGTCTCTTCATCCTTTTCTCTCCTAGCATAGGCAATAAAACATAAAAGATATAAAAATCACATGCTTCAAGCTTGCTTAACCATACAACCATGACAAATACAAGTGAGCTTGGGAGGACAAAGATTGATTAACCTTAGGTGTTCCATAAGGCGTGTAGGCACTTAGTCTTTAGAGTTTGACTGGATCGCACATGTGATGCTCATATTCATATGGTTGAGTGTAGGGGTACCTCGCCACTCATCATTGGTCCCATTGCCAGGGACTAAGTTGTTTATGTGCTAAGTAGAACATAGGAAATCCTCCACATCATTGAGAAGCTTAAATGAACCCTTAGGGTTAATCATTCGAAAAATAACATAATAACAAACAACAGACCAAATAAGATGTCTTCTTCTCATAAAAGCACTTCACCACCTAGGGATCACACAAGAGACAGTCGGCGGCACAAAATGCATAACCGAGAACCACCAATTCCTTAGTAGTATCGAGTGGTATATACTCATCCTGATGTGTATATACCTGATTTTAATTTTATCCTCCATCAGAATGAACAACTGCATTGGTGAGATTTACAAGGTAACATAATCTTACCCCTAGATTGTGCAGTCCCCAACATGCTCCTCCGTGCTCTTGCATAGATAGGCATGATGTAGCTATATGTTGAATACATTTCATGCGATTAGAACATAAGGGACTACCATCCCACAGACGTGCAACATTTAAGGGACTTGTGGCAGGAGAGCCACCATACATCATTGAAGGACAAAGGGGTCCTGCATGTCCTAAGCGAAATTGGAGATGATGAACCAGTTATAATAGGTTCTCCATCAAATGATGTTCCCCCTCCTAACGATGGTGAGGAGGTGGGGTATCAGAACCTACACTCCACGATTCATCATCCTAGTTCTGATCCCCATGAACACCAAGTGTTCAATGAGGGAACACAAACACATGACAAGGGTAGGCATTCAGATCGTCATCACGATTGGGGCCATAACCACCAAAGAGAAGGTAAGAAACATTGTCATGGCGATGGTTCCCATTCTTCTTTCCCTTCATCACATCATTCACCCTCTCCTTCCATATTAGGACGTAGTCATAGAGAGAAAAACCATGAGGATAATGGTAGGCAAGATGAGAACCCTCAACGAGAGAGTTGAGAGAGAGGATGAGGGCATTCAAAAGAATCAAGGCATGGTAGAAGGAAAAGTAGGGAACCACGTAGGCATCACAAACGTCATGAGAGAGATGACCATGATGAACCCCTACTAGTAACCCAGAGTATGTTAGACATTATAGAGGCTGTGAGGATACCTACAAGGCACCAAAAGGATAGTTGGATCAAGAGACTAGACATGAATAATATCCCACAATTTGATGGGGGATACAATTATGATCCGTAGAATCACTTGCAGGCATTCCACAATGCTTGTGCCTTGTAGAATATTGAAAATGAGTGGTAGAAGTTAAAGTTGTTTCCTAGGATACTCATGAAAGAAGCAGAGAGTTGGTACCAGTCTTTAGAGCTGGAATCCATTAGAAGGTGGACTACAATGCTAGATCTATTCAACGATAAATATCAGACGTACTCCAGAGTGTCCAACTTGTGTAAGCAGATCCAAGGATGGAAGCAAGGTAATCATGAATCCTTGGATGCTACCATGGGCTGATATTATGCATTGCTACATTGTTGCCTGGGCCATGGTTACGCACAACGAGATCAACTCCACCACCTTGTAAATGGGCTAAGACATGAAACTAGGAGAACCCTTGGAACATATGCCTAAGGGAGATTATCTGAACATAGGTCCCATGAAGTTCATAGGTTGTTGGAGTAAGTAGCTAAAGAAGAAGGGGAGCTATGGAAAAGAGAAAGCACATAAGAGTATAATCGTGATCCTTCCCTCTGAAAGAAGGGAGTAAGATTATGTGAGGAAAAGGATCAGTCACGAATCGAGGAATTGGTGAATAGAAAAACCTTGCTACTTCAAAAGTTAATAATTGAAGTGTCGGGTAAGGTAGATAAAATGTGGGACTCCTTAGATAGTAGATTTGAAACCATTTTGAAAATCATAGAGGAGTCTAAGGAGCAAAGTAGTGACCATGATAAGAAAAAGCAGAGAGATTCGAATCATGCACATAACAAGGGTAAGGGAAAAATGACTATCACCGATGAGGTTGTGGATTTGGATATAGACAATGATAGTGGATGTGAGATCTACCAATATGATCATCCTAAGGAACGTTGCCCAATAATCTCACATCTGCAAGAGTCCGAGGTGTATGCACTCAACCCAAGACTTAACAAATGGCAGACACCCTGAAGGTTACCTTATCCCTAAGGTAACCCAAGGCAGTTTCACCAAGCCTTAACGTATTATCCAAGTGGAACTCTGCCACAACCTATTGAGCAACACCAGCAGTGGCAATACCCACAATCATGGGGGATGCCACCGTCGAGACAACAATACCCTTACTAGAAACCAGACCCATATGGCTATTATGTGTAGCAACTAGTTTCTCTAAGTGACTCTATGGATCACGTGACTTCACAATGGTACTACCAAGTTTGGGAATATTTTAAGACTCCCTCTCTTGGAAGAGACACCCCACATGCATACCATCCTCCGAATCCTTTCGCATCTCTTACGTCGATAGTTTTGCTACCACCTGCTCCAACGATGCAAGGGGAAATCCCCAGTTAACCACAGCAATGTAATGATACGAGAGCTGTAAACCTTCAACCCAATACTGGTTCTAAAAATTGTACAAAGAGAAGACCCTTCTTTAGGACCAATAGTCCAAACAAGCTCTCACAACCACAAGCGGTTGAGTCTATGACCACTCCACCATCAAGAAAGGCTTCGAAGCTCCCTTCAAACCAACAACAGAGCTCAACACATACGATTATGTTAACACATACCGTTACTAATTGGATAAAGGTGGGCCACCTTCCCAAGAAACTCTTTGACCCCAAAATTCTCTTAATCTACCTCCAAGTCACTGGGAATGAACTTCATAAAGCTCTTCTTGACTCAGGTTCTGAAGTCAACTTGATATTGTAAGAAATGTATAAAGCCTGGAACCTACCTCCACTCAAGAAGAGCAATATTTAATTATAGTTGGCTAACCAGTTCATCACTATCCCTTTGGAACTTGTGGAGGACATTATTACTACTATGTGTGGTTGGTCATACCCAGCTGATTTTCTAGTGATAGAACTCAACAATAATAAAGGGGACTTCCTAGTAATAATGGGAAGGGCATGGCTAAGTATGATAGATTAATGCCTAGGAATCTGTGATCTTTCCTTGGAAATATCTAAGGAAAACATTTATGGAAAGATCGAGAAGAAGAAAGTTCCATGCATCACATACAGTGATACTGAGGGTGATGATCTACAGGAGCATTCAACATCTCTTATATGTAACTGGTGTGCCCAAGAAACTCAGATACAAAGGTGCCTATATGTAGCAACCACATGAAAAGAAAACACCCAATGGTTGATAGCTAATCAAGAGAGCAACCCACCAATATGCATGGAACTAACTGGGGGAACAACTTGCAACCACAATGAAAGCATAGATAAATTTTAATATGAGCATCGCCAACTTCCAACCCTTAATCTAAAAACAACAATTGGGAGGAGTTGGACACTTCTAAAAAATTCAAATAAGCACTCATTATTTCAGATCTCTCCCTTTCAATTCAATCATGGGGGAGATGGCCACCTATGCTGATCATTTGAGGCGCTCAGTTCTTTTAAGTTTTTGTTTTACATATTTTTGTTTTACAATTTCTTTAACTTTTCTTGTTTTTGTTTTACAAGATCGTTTATACTTTTTCATTTCTTTGTGTGCATGTTGGGTGTATTATCCATTTTTTTAAGTTTTTCATTTAATAAGTGCTACAAATATGGTAAGAACCGTACTCCATTGGTTGATAATGTTTGGTTTCTACCTTTAAGTTATGATGTTGATACTAAGGTATGGTTCTTTTGATATAGCACGCAATGAGTCCACATCATCCACTCATTCATAAATGTCTATGGTTTCTCTTGGCTTGGAACTGTATAGTCCCTTTCTTAATAATAAGAACTATCAATGAATCAGTGATTGAGCATTTCTCAAACTAAGGACTCAAGGATTGAAAAGGGTGTGGCTTCAAGGGAACTTGATGCATTTGTGTTGGCCATTCTCCTGGGTGCTTGGATGTTTTCTTCTTGAGTTTTCTTACCATTCCACATTATCAGGAAGCTAAGTAAATAAAAATAATAAGTCTTTGCATGGTGTGGTTCTCATGCAAAAACACAATAAAAAAGAGTGAGAATTCAAAGCACACCCCTTAGATGAAATAATCATCTAGGCTACAAGCACCAGTTATGGAACTAAAATAAACATGTTTCCTCTAACTAAGGACCTTCTTGCTTCCTAACTTCTCATCTTTTGTTTCATTGGAATGGTGGTGGCTCTTTGGAGAAGGCATTCTTGCTACTTCGAGAGGATGGATTAGCCGAATGTATTAATGCGGAGTCACTGGATGTAGTTTGTTTGAGGCCGAAGTTGGAATGAGATTTACCAAGTTACATTAATCATTAAAAAAACAAGGGGTTGTACATCACCTTGTTCTTGGGACTCCATTCCATTCCCTTCTTTCCATCATTCTTCCTTCATTGTTCACCTTATTGCCAGCTATATCATTAGTGTATATCTTGGTTGATGCATTCTCTTCTTTTTGGGTAAATTCTTATGGTTAAGACTTTAACTCTTGTTCCAAATGACATTCCTAGAGCCTACAGACTCTTTGAGTGTGGGTTTGTCAGGGCATTAAGGGCACGAGCCTACTTTGGGGAGGACCCACTAGCATTCCTATTTGATGCATCAGTTAAATTCTTTTCCTTAACATTTTTTGCAATCAACTCTATCTTTTCATTTCCATCTTGACATCCATTTCATCGATGTTGCATTTATTTCTTTTTCTCCATCTTCCTTGTTCCTTTTCTTTTCTTTTCTTCCATTCTATCGCTACCAGAGGTTCACTCTCAGTCATGGTGGTCTTGGTCCAATTTTTTTGATTTTCTCCTAACCCCTACACCTTTGGTAGTCATCATTGTATATCGTATCATCCATGTCACAACTCAGCCAATGGACCTTACACCGAAGCAAGGTATCAATTGCATTATGATTTATTTACCCTTGCTAATATAAGACTATGTTGTGTGTGTAGATGGTAATCATGCAATAACAAATTGGATATAGAGGGAACACTTAGAATGGATCAGTGTTGAAGCAGTTATGCAAGGAACAAGTTCAATGGCGTGCTTATGGATGGACAATGAAAGGTGAAATCCTGGCATTGGCAATAGTAGACTTCTTCCTTCTTCTCTCTTCTCTCTCAGCTACCAAATAAGGCCTGATGTCAAATGTATAAAGTGTTCACTCTTGTTGTCGTGAACACCAATTTTGTCATGTTCTGTAATGATGATCAGTTCACATGTCATCCTATTCACCATTAGTTCCATTCAATTCAATAATCCCATACCTTCCCAACATTTTGTAAGGAACTCAAGGATGAGATTTTATTCAGTCATGGGGGTATGATGGGACACGATATCGCATGGCCCGCAATATTGCGTTGTTCCCCGCAATATCGTGTATGTGATATCGCGGTCTACTGCCAGTTCTATAAATAAGAGGCTACTCTCCCTTGTTTCTCCATCTAGATCTAGACCTTAGCCAAACTCTTGCCATTTTTCCATTCCAGAGTTAGAATATTTTCTATGTGCTCGCAGTAGGAGTCCCAAAGCGAACGGATCTTTATTTGAGAAATTTTGTACCTGAACATACAATTGTGTACTATAATAAAGATGAAATTTTGAATAAACCTTGTAGTGCATGGATTAAGCTAAATAGGACTTTAATTATTATTATTTATTATTAATTTTTAAAATGCTTTCTTAAGGACTTTATCTCTCTGAACCCTCAACTCTCATAGTTAAGTGCATTCAGTATGACTGCTTTGAGCACGTGCATTAAGCTTGGTAATCCCAATAACGAATAGCGTTTGGTAACCCAGTAGCGTTGCATTGGTTTAGGATGTGAAATGGCAAGTGGGAATGGATGCTGATGCTACGTTAATTAAGGCTTAGTTAGTTAAGGTTAGTTAATTAGTCTCTTCACGCTTTTCTCTATTAACATAGGTGATAAAACATAAAAGATATAAAAATCACATGCCTCAAGCTTGCTTAACCATACAACCATGACAAATACAAGTGAGCTTTGGAGGACAATGATTGATTAACCTTAGGTGTTCCATAAGGCGTGTAGGCACTTAGTCTGTGGAGTTCAATCAGATCGTGCGTGTAACACTCATATTCATATGGTTGAGTGTAGGGGTACCTCACCACTCATCACACATAGGCTACTTAGCCTTTACTATCTATTGTTAATTAAATTAAAACAATTAATTTCTTTATTATCATTAGGAGTATCTTTGGAAAAAACAACATCAAGAATCATATCCCTCACTTTGGACTAAATCATACATGACACAACTACCACTAGTCTAAGTGGGAAGACAATAAGTTGTGATCAAGGCATAATGATTTAGATGCACAACTATTCCCATCTATGGAATTTGATCGGATCATGCATGAATGCTTGTGATTTGTATGGTTAGGCATAGGGGTACCTCATCACTCATCATTGGCACATTGTTGGGGATTGTGCTAGTTATCTAGATTAGTTATATTATACACAGTCATTATAAATGCATTAATTATATATATTTCAAAAAATATTAAATAACACACATCATTAACTAAAAATAATGTCTCTTTTACTAGGAAGTGATAATGCATTCTATGGCAAGAACATTCATTAGAGAACTAACAAATATGTTGAAGACCATTGGATTGACCAACTGCATGTAGCAATTTCATATGTTCATGACCACCCTGATGATACTCAATGACTATATTCACCTAAGGTAGACAACCCTAGAGAAGATGAAGTAAGTCATGGACTAGGGGAGGCCTCAAGGCCTAGGACCTCCTCAAAACCTAGTAAAGATAAATTAAAGGACTATGGGAAACACCATAGAAGCCATGGTAATCCTCCCAGCTCCTCATCTTCTTTTTCTTCCTCTTTAATATCTAGTTTTGATGAAGATGAATTTAGGTTTAGAGACAAAGGTCCACTATGGGGTTAAAATAAAAATAGAAATCGAAATAATGAGAAAAATCAAAGACATCAATGTGAACATAATCAAAATCATCATAATTAGGTAAATAAAAATAGCAATTTTCACCATGACATGTTCAATGATGATGAGACCTTATTGGTTTCTAATGCAAATCATAGAGGTAGTTAAGATACCCCATAGCCATCGCAAGAAAAGTCCGCTAAGAAGGCTTGATATGAATAATATTCCTAAATTTTCAAGAGGCTATGATTCAGATCCACAACATCATTTACAAGCCTTCCATAATGCTTGTGCCTTATGCAACATTAAAAGTGGATGGAAAAATCTTAAGCTCTTTCCTAGGACACTAAGTGATAAATCCAAAGTGTGTTATAGATTCTTGAAACCAAATTCAATTTGATGATGATTCACAATGCTAGAAAACTTCAACAAGAAATACCAAACCTATGAGAGGGTGTCCAACCTGAGGAAATAGATCCAAGGATGGAGATAAGAACAACATGAACCCTTAGATATGGCCTTAGATAGATATTATTCTTTATTGAACAGATGCCCAGGCCATGGTTTCTTTGAGGAAGAGAAAATTTTTCACATCATATATGGGCTTTGTAATGAAACAAGGGAGACCCTTGGGATGTATGCTTAAGGTAAATTATATGCAAAACAAACCCATCAGATCTGAGAGCTAATCAAGCATGTGGAAAAAGAAGAATGAGAGTTATGTAAATAGCAAAATGTTGAGAAATATCATCAAGACCCAACTCTTCAAAAGAAGAAGTTCTACATCTATGTTAAGGAGAAAGAGGTAGCTCTCGATAAGGTGATTCTACAACAAACCTTATTGATACAGAAGTCTATTGATGAACTTGAAATAAAGTATGATAGAATGTTAGAGTGGATAAATGATAAAGTTATGACTTTCATAGAAACCATAGAGGAGAAAGTAATGCAAAATGAATCAAGAAATTATAATAAATGGAGGAGAAGAACCAAGAAATAGCTAGAAACACTTATCAATAAATACGAAAAATCGTTTAAGAAAACATGTGTATAGACTCAACCATAGATGAAGATGATGGATGTGACATCTACATGAGTATTGGGCTTTTGCATCAAATCCCATGTTCGTACAAAAGCACATGCCCAAGAAATTACCTTTTCCACAAGGTAATTATAAATAGTCCTACACCCAATCGTACTATCCTAGGGAGACTTCTTACTAGCCTTAGCACTATCATCAACTATAGTGGTGAAACCCATAGTAGTGGGGGAGGCCATCACCAAACTAGCCTTATCCTTACTACTAGCTAAACTCATATGGTTATTATGTTCAACAACCCATTTTCCCAACTAGTTCTATGGCCTCTACTTCAAAGCACTACTATCACTCTCCCAAGTATCATTAGCTTGCTACATCTCTTAAAGGATCATCATTTCACACCTCTTATTCTCCATCCTATCCTCGATATTTTCATGCTCAACCCCATCACATGTCACCACCAACAACATAGGAAGGTTTAGCATAATAACATCAACAAAAGAATGACACTTGTGCTACGAATGTGCATAGACATGATAATGCTAGTAGTTTCCCATCAAAATCTCAGAAACATTCTTTCTTTAGGATGGCTTCCATGTGTAAGCACAATACTCATGGACATAACACATCATACAAACTAGCACAATACCAATTAAGTGTAATTCCCTCCCTTCCACAATCCACATCCTTTGATCCTACGTAAAGGGCATCATCCATCATTACTCCAACACCTAATAGAAGTAATGAATCTAGTATTATGGAGTGATAAATGAATCCATGCACACATAATCATGATCAAGGGTGTAGTCATGAGCTAGACATTTGCAACATTGACATAACTCATACTCTGATTCACTGTCCATTTAACAACCAAGTGCATGAACAAAAACCTATCTACATAGCTGATACTAAACTAAGAGAGACCAAATGACTTGAAAATGAAGGGTTAACACTATTTTACAAATGCATGGAGGCTGCCTACTCACTTATTAATTCTTATCATTGTCAAAGACTTAGTGGTGGGGGAGACACCCCATCCTAAAATTTAGAGTTAATAGGTCTTTTTCATGTTTTTGTTTACAATTTTTTATCCTTTTCTTATTTTGTTATAAATTTGTTTTCAATCATTTTCAACTTTTTCCACATTTTTTTTCATTCCTTTGTGAGTAATCTCTCTTTTGAATGAAAAAATCATGTAGCTCATTGAGGTATGGTCTTCTCTGTGTTTTCAAGTCATAAGGGACTGATTGTTTGGATAGTGAGGCCATTTCATCCATCCATCCATCCCATTAATAAGAGGTTCTTACCCTGTTCATAATGATGTTATTTTTCATCATCAAACTAAAAAATAAATTCATAATCATTATGCCTAGATAGAAAAGTATAGAACCAAGGGGGGATTTGAAGGGTGTGACATTAAGGAAATTTGTGTACTCTCTTTGACTACTTTTGTATGTTCCATCATTTTGCTAAGGTTGTAATTATATCCTTGTTGATTTAATGAAAAATGGGAGTAAGAGTAAAATAAAAGGGCACTAAATAAATTTCTAAGGGTCCCACTAGAAAGACATATTACCCATGCTTGAAGATTGGTAGGTTCTTAGAATCTATAAATAAAACAAAAAAAAAGAAAAAAAGAAGAAGAAGTTCCATGAATAAAATCCTCTCTTGGACAAAATGCCAAGTGATACTAGTCCTTGCAACTGTGGTATTTTTATGGTTGTCAATCTATGAGAAAATGAAATGTGATGCCATTCAAACATGGTATGGACTTGGTTTGAATCTAAGAAAGAAGGGCTAATGATTACTTAACCATTAATAACATACAAGGATTCATTTACCTATGGCAAGACACCTCACATCCTAATTTCTGAAATCCTTTCTAAACTCCATCTCATCTCACTGTCTGTATGATCCTAACTTGTGATTTTTTGTAACATAGAGTTATTTTCTCAAATTGGTGATTTGAATGTGTGTGTTTTGTTCCATAGGCATGTGTCACATTCAATCCCTTTGGTGCCTATGAACGTTTTTTAGGTTTGGTTATATAAGGGCATTAAGGGTTGAAGCCTGCTTTAGGGAAGATCCACTTGTATAATTCTTGTGACTTATACTTGTTTGACACAACTGCATCATCTTGAATCTTCCAACTACATGGATGTTAAATTCAATATTGTCCCTTCTTATATAACTAATTTGTTCTACACCATGGATCAAACACCTTTTCTTGCATCTTCTAAAGCTTTTAAAGTTGACGATTCTATCTTTTAGCACTCCTAGTACCTGAATATGATTTCCCACCTGCCCTAGAACTATGGAATTTACATGAAACCTTCCAACTAATCAGAGAGCTTCATTTTCCATGTTGAATATCCTCATTAAATGCATTTCTAAGCACCTTGATATTGACTACCCAATATTGGATGGGACTTGATGTTGGATACTCAATATCAGTTCCATAAAAAGCTATAAATAAGACCCTCATGGTATTCAAAAAATTCATTATCATCACTTGAAGATAGTGCAGTTTTTGTATTTTTCTCTCTTAACTTAGAGCTCTGCACAACCAACTTGCACATGCGATATCTTGCTCCATACCACTTCAATTTTCATGGTTTTTGAACCTAGCTAAACTCAAAGAGTTTAATTTAGTTAGAGAAGAGGGCTTGCATGGAAAACCTACACTGATTTTTCAAAATTTACTATCACCCAAAAGGTATTATAATGGTTAGCATGTTAAAAACCTTATGTATATTAATGAAAAATCAATCGTATGAATGCCAAAACTTCTAATTCCCTCACCCAAGCAACCATAACCATCATTATAAGTCACACATAACGAAAAGGAGGCCAATTACAAAGGGTCATAAAATAAGTTAACACTTTTTGGGCATTTTTTGGAAAATTTTCTAACTCTTCCATCATATGAGCTGAAGAAGTTAATAGAACTAAGGTCATGAGTAAGGTATAAACTTTTTAATGATAAATGAAAACACTTTAGTAACATCAAACCTTTAATTGATTGTAGATGATCCCAAAAAGATTAGGGCAAGAAGAACCTTCACAAGGTGAAAGAAAATGTCCAAGAGGCATTAGAGGCCAACTAGGAGAACAAGCCTCACCAGTCAAGAATGAAGAATAGGAGGCCCAGTCATTTAGCATTCATCAAGAGGATCTTGCTATAGGGTAGTTAATCCAAGGGGAGCCTGTAGAACCATAGGCTTTGGTGTAAAGACAATGCCTCACATTGTTCTTGGAATGCATTTAAGTCATCTAGGAGAAATCCACATTGACCATAGTCATCATGAAAATGAACTTCAGGCCATTCATTGCATTTACCCTTGAGGTAGTTAGAACTCAACTTCAGGCATCACCTCTGATGAATCATCATTTGATGTCACCTGAAATGTTGTGTGGATATCTGATGTTGAGGTATATACCATGAGTCTATAAATACCACACATAGGATCTAATTTTAGTAGTAATTCATTAGTCATTTTTTAGTTTTCAAGAAAGGTAGTGAAGTTCTTGCTATTTCTTCTTCCTAGAGTTGAATATTATTTGAGTGCCTACAAAAGGAGTCAAAAGTGTGTACATTTCTTCATTTGAACTCTGATGTACCTTAGTGTAGCAGTGTGATGGGAATAAAATGAACTCTTTTGAAAATTCTTGTAGCACCAAAAATAGCTTAATATTTTCTTTAATGCATTCTACTTTCTTGTTCTTTACTTTAATGTAATTGATTAAAAATTTATTTCTAGAAATTAATGAACATGAGGACCACCACTTTGAGCATTCATATAGTACTTAGTAACCCAGCAACACTTAACATTTGGTAGCCCAGTAGTGTTATATTTGTTTAGGATGTATCTAGGAAAGTGAGATGGTTACTTGTGTTAGGCTCACTAGGCAATAGAAATTCATTTTCAATCTACTCTACCCTTATTCTTATTATAGGCAATTACATCCATAAAATATAAAAATGATAAAAATTCATATGTCTCAATTACACTTAAACCATACTCTTGAGCCTCAAGAGCGTAGTTGGGAAGATAATGAACATTCTCACTACCATTTCACTTCCTAGAAAAACTAGTGTATAAGATAACTATAGGTCCACAGAATTCAACCGGATCATGTGTAACACCTTAGTGATTAGTATGGTTGGGCGTAGGGGTACTTTGCCACTCATCATTGGCACCATTGCTAAGGACCTTTTTGTTGTTTTGTGTACTCTCTAGGACCTAGTGAAAGTATTTAAGTCATTGAAATGAGCCTAAGAGTCATATCTTATTTTACAATTACTACAACAAATTCTAAGAGCACATTGTGATTTTTATTTCGCTAACTGAAAATGTCTTCTTCTCATAAGAGTGCTTCTCTATCCAAGCCTGATAACATTCATCCATCAAAGCCTCAAGAGCATTGAATTACATATACTCATCCTAATGAGTATGTGTCAAACTTCACCTTCATCTTACACCAGGATGAACAGCTACGATGACATGACATGGAGAGCAACATTGTGTTACTGCCCGATCATGTTGCTCCTACAATGCTTTATCAAATGCTTGCATAATGTCATCTTCAAGACCACCATGGGGAATATATCATGGAAGATATTGACAAAGGGTTATCATCGCACCAAAGCACAACGCTTGTGAGATTGATAGCTAGAGTAATGCTATGAACTTTCGAAGGGAAAAGGACTTAATGATTTTCTATTCTTATTATACCAACAAGCTAGTGGGGATCTTACACTTAATGATGATTCTCTCTTTAACTTTGATGATGAAAGTCAAAACTAGAATCTACACTCCATATTTCGCAATCTTGATTTTGGTAACAAGGGATCCAATGACAAAGTAGGATCTAGAGGGGCAAGTCAAGATAGGGATGCAAGCAAGAAGTAAGATCGTGAACATGGTCTTGATCATTGAAGAGGTAGTAGCAAGCATTATGATGGTGTTGGTTCTATTTTCTCTTTCCTTTTATCATCATCTTCTTCTTTTGGCTTTGATCATGACCATAAAAGCCAAGATCATGATGGAGGGAATCGAAATGAGTGTAATGACTGACAAGACCAAAATAACCAAAGGGATTACTAGGATAGGCAAGATCAATGATGTAGATGTTTAAGAGAAGCACATTGACATGACCAAAGAGGTAGTATAAGGCATCATAGGCACCATGATAAAGGCCTCAATGAGCCTCTATTTGCTACCCAAAATATTCTTAACATTGCAAAGGTAGTCAGAATCCCAACAAGGCATGTGAAAGATAGTCGAATCAAACAATTCTACATGAATAATATTCCTCGATTTTAAGGAGGATATAACTCTAATCCATAGAAGCATCTTCAAGCTTTCCAAGATGCATATGCCTTGCAAAACATAGAGAATGAGTGACAAAAACTAAAGTTATTTTCCAAGATACTCATCAAAGAAGGAAAGAAATAGTAGCAGTCCTTAGAACTAGAACCTATCAAATGATGGAGTACCATGCTGAAATGTTCAATGATAAGTATCAAACATACTCCTAGGTGTCCAACTTAAGGAAGTAGATTCAAGGATGGAAAATGGGAGCACATGAACCCTTGGATGCCACCATTGGCTGATACGATTCCTTGATGCACAAATGACCTGGCCATGATTATTCTCAATTAGCTCAACTCCACCACATTGTAGATGAGCTTTGTAATGAAATGAGGAAAACCCTTGGTGTCTATGACCAAGGGTGATTGTCAAAACTAACTACCCATCAAGTACAAAGGTTAATAAAGCATATAGCTAAAGATAAGGGTGAACTTAGAAAAGAAGAAAGTATAGAGAAGTATATTTGTGATCCTTCCATCCTCAAGAAGGAGGTTCAATTCTACAATAGTGAGAAAAAATCCATATTTGATGAGGAAATTTATAAGAAATCCTTTCCACTTCAACAATTCCAATCTAAACTTACGAACAAGGTTGATTAGTTAAAAGATTTCATGGATAGCTGATTTCAAGTTATCCTCAAAATTACTGAAGAGTCCTAAGAACAAGGTAGTGATCGTTAGCGCAAGAGGTAGAAAGAAGTTGAACATGCATATTATAAAGGTAAGGGAAAAATTATTGTAATAGAAGAAGTTCTAGATAGTGAATTAGATGATGATCATGGATGTGATGTCTACTAGTATGAACATCCTAAGGGATGTTGCCCCATTGTATCACATCATTAGGAGTTTGGGATGTATGCCTTACATCCATGACTTACACAAAGGCAAACATCTAGAAGGTTACCTAATCATCAAGGTAATCTCAAGTAGTTCCACCAGTAATAACCATATTATCCAAGAGGACCTCCACCACAACTGTATCAACAGTACCAACAATAACAACAACCACAATCATGGGCACTTGTACTACTAGGGCAACAATACCCTTACCGGTAGCTTGATCCATATGGTTATGACGTTCAACAACCCATGTCTCCACATGACTATTCCAATCATATTTCTAATATTTAGCCTTACTAACACCCTTCTGATTACTATTGAACTCCTTCTCCACATGAAAGAAGGGATACCATCTCCGATCCTCATCCTCCTCCTATCCTTGCACACACTTCTCCCCCAGTTGTACAGCTACCACCTACTCTACTAATGCAAGGTAAACTACTCGCTCAATTGCAATAATGTAATGCTACAAGGGCTATTGATTTGTAACCCTATCATCAATTGAAGGGGTCAATTGCCTAATCAAAGAAAAAACCTTTCTTTTAACCCATTAGTCTACCTAAGCCTTCACCTATATCCACTATTAGCAACCCTACTCTTGCCTCTTCCTTCATATCCAATTCCTTTCGGCCTCCTTCAAACCAAACTCTACCACGGATCCATACTGTTATGCTTACTTACACTGTGTCTAATTGGATCTGTGCAGGAAACCTTCCAAGTAAATTAGTTGATCTTGGAAGTTTTTTAATTTATTTGTAGGTTTCTAGGAATGAACCATGCAAGGCTCTTCTTAATTTAGGTTCTAGTATTAATTTGATTTCTCATGAGATGTACACTACATGGAACCTACCTCCTCTTAAGAAGAGTAACATCATATTGGAATTGGCATACCAGTCCATCACAATTCCATTGAAACTGGTAGAGGACATTGTAACCACTATCTATGGGTGGTCTTATCCTGTCAACTTCCTAGTAATCAAAGTAGAGAACTGCAAAGGAGACTTCCTAGTCATCATGGGAAGGGCATGGTTGAGCATCATAGATGCAAGAATCAACATTATAGATCTTTCCTTGGAAATATCTAAAGAAAATCCATTTGGAAAGATCAAGAAGAAGAGAGTTCCATGCATTGCATATAGTGATAGCAGCTGCAATTATGTGTAGAAATTCTGGGCCATCAGGCAAGCATCAATCTCTACATGTAAGTAGTGTGCATTAGAAGTAGAAATTCAAAGGTTTTTGTATGCAGTAGGCACAAATAGGAGGGCACTTAGTGGCTAATCACTAATTTAGAAAGTAGCACACTTTGCATGGAACTAAATGAGAGCCTAACCTGTGAATATGTCATGAGCATGGATAAACTTGAGCAAGTTCATCACCAATTATCTAATGATATAAATGATGATACCTATTGGAAAGAGTTGGAAATTTTTGAGAACTTTAAGAAATAGCCCCTTGAACTAAAAATGTTACTAGATGGAATGGAATATGTTTTTTTGAAAAATAAGAAGCTAGTTATAATCAATGCAAGACTTACTCTATAATAGAAAAAGATGTTGTTCAAAGCAATTGAAAGATGGTCAGTAGCTTTTTCTTGGTCATATCCTAAACTCATAGGGATTGATTCTAGGATACACCAGCATCACATTTACACCAACCTAGCCATGAAGCCAAAATGATAGCCACAAAGATGATTGAACCCCAAATTGAAGCAAATCATCAAGGAGGAAATTGAGCAACTCCTCAAGGTGGGGTTCATCTATTCCATTACAGATAGTGAGTGGGTTAGCCCACTTGTAATTGTGCCAAAGAAAGATGGAAAATAGTAGGTCTACATCACTTTTATGCTACTAAATATAGCAACATTCAAGGATCACTTTTCGTTGCCATTTTTTGACCATGTTCTTGATGTAATATCAAGGCATTCCTACTACAGCTTCCTAGGTGGTTATAGTGGCTATAACCAAATTCAAATTGCACTAGAGGATCAAGCAAAGACAATTTTCATGAGTCCCTGGGGGACTTTTGCATATTTTAAGATGCTATTTGGTCTATGCAATGCCCTTGCCACATTTTAATGCCTAGTTTTGAGTATAATTCAACAACAAATTTGTAGTGATGTAGAAGTCATCATGGATGACTTCACCTATGGAGCTACATTTGAGAAAGCCCTAAACCACCTCAAGTAAGTGCTAAAACAATGTGTTGAAATTAACTTACAACTCAATTGGCAAAAAATTCACCTCATGGTCCAAAAGGACATTGTATTAGGGAACAAAATATTACAAGTAGAAATTGAGGTGGATCTTGAAAAAATAAGGATAATCCAAGGAATAACTTGCCAGCCAAAAATAGTTAAAGATGTTTGATCATTCCTTAGCCACACTGGCTACTACCAGTGTTTCATAGATAATTTCTCAAAGATTGCAACACCCTTGGTCAAGCTAACAAAGAAACATGCTCCCTTTGTCTGGACTGTAGAGTGTGAGAAAGTATTGCAACAACTAAAGAAAAAACTTGTAGCAACCCCAATCCTACAAGGACTAGACTCGTCTAGATCATTTTACATCATGACGGATGCATCAAATTATGCTTTTGAAGTTGTGCTAACATAGTTAGATTACAAGAAACATCCATACTATATCCACTATGCTAGCCAAAGCATTGTAGGTGCACAATTGAACTACACCAGTATAGAAAAAGAATTGATGGTGATGGTGTTTGCTCTAGAGAATTTTAAGCATTATGTGCTTAGATACAAGGTGTTTGTGCACAAAAACCATAGTGTCATCTACTTCCTAATGAACAAGCCAATGGTGAGCCCCCATGTCATACAATGCCTAGTGATGTTGCAAGAATTTGATCTTAAAATGATAGATCAAAAGAGCACCAAGGATGTGGTTGCTCATCACTTGTCTCAATTGCAATGGGATGAAAAAGAGGAAGGAAGCCCACTTTATGACATGTTTCCTAATGAACTCCTCTTTGCTGGGGCAATAATTGAACAATTTTCCAATGAGCCAAAATGGTATGATAACATTCTCACCAATCTTCTCACTTAGGAGATGCCATAAGGGTTGGATTAGTGAAGGAAATAATAGTTTCTTCCATAGGTAAATAACTTCATGAATATCAATGGACACCTCTACAAGGTGTGCACTGATGGCCTCGTTTGTTGATATGTCCCTAGTGTTGATCAATTGCACATGCTCCAAGATGCTCGTGAAGGTCCTTGTGGAGGACACTATGCTAGGAGACACATGACTATTAAAATCTTGATGGCAGGGTACTATTGGCCAACACTCTTTAGGGATGCTTACCATTTCATTCGCTCTTGTGAACAATGCCAATAGGATGGTGGAATGACTACTTGAATGGAGGGATCTCAACAATGGATTCAAGCATTAGAACCATTCGACATTTTGGGCATTGATTTCATGGATCCTATCATGCTCATGTCAAATGGAAAGGTGTACATCATAGTCACTATTAACTATTGTACAAAATGGATAGAAGTAGTAGTCATCATTGATTGTACATCTTTTACTACTGCTTTGTTTGTACAACAAAATGTTGTAAATAGGTTTGGCATGCCATGTGCATTGATTTCTAATAATGGAACTCATTTTATAGGCACTACTTTTTGAAAACTCATGCAATCCTTAGGGGTTGAACACAAACTCACAACACCTTACCATCCTCAAGCTAATGGTCAAGCTAAGGTTACCAATAGAAAGATCACAAGAATACTAATAAGAATTGCTAGCAAGAATAGGAAGAACTAAAGCACAAAACTCAACGATGCCCTTTGTGCCTACTACTCAACTTAGAAACTTCCTATAGGCTACTCTCTCTATGAGCTTGTGTATAACAAACTACCAACACTTCCTATTCAAGTTGAACTCTGTACACTTTCAATGACTTGTGACCTTGACCTTGACTTAAGTCTAGCCAAAAATGAAAGATTAACGAATCTTAACCTACTAGATGAAAATCAATTAGTGGCCTTATCATCTAATGAGTTGCAGAAGGCTTATAACAAAAAGCGTCATGACATAAAAATTAAAAAATTTAAATTTCAACTAAGAGATAAGGTTCTCTACTAGAACCCCACATATGTACCTCAACAAACTAAGTTCTAGATGTTGTGAGAAGGACATTATATCATTTATGAAAGTTTTCCTTTAGGGGCCATGATGATCTATAAACTTCAGAGCCTAAATAAGAAACAGCCTTTCCATGAAATACGCCAGCTAACACAACAAGCACCTCATCCAATGGATAACCACACTCCATATTTTGTATCTTCTCCTTTCAACTTAGTTATGGGGAAGATGGCCAACCATGCTAACCATTCAAGTGCCTCATTAGTTTTTCAGCTTTTTTGTTTTACACATTTTTCATTTTACAACTTTTTTTTTACATGTTCTTTGTTTTACATCTTTTATTTTTATGTTATTAATATTTTCTAATTTTTTTACACCATTGTTAGTACATTTGATATTTCTTGAATAATTTAGAATTTCTTCTATATCTTCTTTTATTTGGTGTGATTTTCTAACTTTTTGTTACTAAGTGCCAAGGACATTGGTAATGCATTGTTTAATGGTGGTATGTACTATGTCTATTATTTGATTATTCATGCTTGGTTTCTAGCTTTGAATTTTGTTATAGATAATTAGGACATGGGTTTCTTTTCATGTAATAGGTAGTGAGTCCACAACATCCACCCATCCACACACACTATGGTTTTCCTTGTTTTGGAAACATGCAGTTCCTTTTTCACCAATAAAACTTAAATAAATTTGTGACTTTGGTAGTTTCTAGAATTGAAAGGGATTCAAAGTTTTGAATAGGGTGTGGCTTCAAGGGGATTTGGTATCCTTTGTACTTTTCTATTTTCTTGGATGCATGTGTGTTTCCATGAATTTCTTACTATTTCATGCCAATCAATAAAAGAAGCTAATTAAGTCCTTGCATGGTGTGGTTCTCATCAGAAAAAAAATGATGAGAATTCAGAGCACACCCCTTTGATAAAATAAATGCATATGTCCTTGCATGGTGTGGTTCTCATCAAGGAAAAAAAATATGAGGATTCAAAACACACCCCTTAGACAAAATAAATCCATGTGCATTTGCATGTTGTGGTTTCCATTTCAAAATAATAATAATAATGGGAATTCAAAGTACTTCCCTTAGAAAAAATAAATGGGCTACAAGCACTAGTTATGGGACTCATCTCCTCTAACTAAGGCCCTTTATCACTTCCTACTTCTTCTCTAATTTGGAATAGTGGTTATTCTATGGAAGCACTCTTATGTCTCAGGGGATGGATTGGTCTTAGAATGTCGATGCAAATTTCCTAAAAGTGGTTGGTTTTGGTCTAGACTAAGGATGGATCTTATCAAGCCATTTAACCATAAAATTCACAAGGGACTTCATGTGACCTTAATTAGG
>MNCI01006454.1:195803-208729 GCA_015680685.1 Gnetum montanum
CCCATGGACTCTTTGGTTTGAAGTTATGTAAGGGCATAAAAGGTCTATGCCTACTTTGGGAAGGACCCACTTGCATATCTTTTATTTGGGTTAGTTAATTTCTTTACCCTTAGACATTTTTACAATCAAATTATTTTTGTTTACCCCATCAATGACATCCAATTATACACATCTTCACAATAGTTTTTAGTAAATTCTTCTTTTCATTATTTTGAATTCTTATACCCTCTTCAAATATTTCCTTGTATTAAACTTTTTCAAATCTAATGGACCACTTAATTTAATTAACCCTATCTATTAGCCTTTCCACTAACACTAATAAAAAAAACCAATCAACCAAAATCAAAACCTAGTTGAGTGTAACCATTGATAAGATAAGGCATTTAATAGTTATGTGCTACACATTGCATACTAATTCATGATCTTGTTGTGATTACAGTGGAAAGCATGGACTGGAAGTGGGACTATCTTCACCAAGGATGATGCAGTAGTACCACACAATGAGGGCTATTCATGATCGAAGGATTTTTTTTCTCTCTCTCATTCTCCTACTACTAAGAGGTGTTGGATTTCAATATTCTCTAGGGTGTTCACTCCTCTTTTCATGAACAACCAATGTTGTAAAAATTGTAATTCCATACACTTGGGCACTAAGTCTATATGTCTATTTCATCTAAGTTATTTTGTCATGTTAGTTAATAATTCCATACCTACCCAATATGTTATATTGTAAAGAACTTTTTCCTCCTCTTCTTCACTCAAGGATGAGTTTTTATTCATTTTTGGGGGTATGATGAATCACTATTTGATGTCGGCTATGATGTCAAGTATGCGACGTTAGAACTACAATGTTGTGTATGCGACGTCTGGGCTTGGATCTAATGTCAAGGTATATACCTTGAGTCTATAAATACTATGCTTGAACTTTAGTTTTAGTAGTAATTCATTAGTCCATTTTCAATTTTCAAGAAAGGTAGCAAAGCTCTTACTATTTCTTCTCCCTAGAGTTAGAATATATTCTACGTGCCCATAGAAGGAGTCTAAAGTGTGTACAGTTCTTTGTTCGAGCACTAATGTACCTAAGCATAGTAGTGTAAGAAGAATAAAATGAAATCTTTTGACAATCTTTCCAACACTGAGAATAGCTTAATATTTTCTTTAATGCATTCTATTTTCTTGTTCTTTACTTTAATGCAATTGATTAAGCAATTTATTTCTAGCAATTAATGAACACGATCACAACCACTTTGAGCATTCATATAGTACTTGGTAACCTAACAACACTTAATGTTTGGTAGCCCAGCAATGCTATATTTGTTTAAGATGTGTCCAAGAAAGTGGTATGATTACTTGTGTTAGGCTAGCTAGGCATTACACTAGTTTTTAATCTACTCTACACCTTAGTGATTCATATGGTTAGGTGTAGGGGTACCTCACCGCTCATCAATGCCTTAATGAGATACACTAGTTTTGACATAATAAGGAAGAGGGCACCATAGTCAACATTAGTAGAGTCATTGTCTCTTTTTTAGTCAAGGTAATCACAAAAGCACTGAACCTATCAAATGTGGGGGCCAAGGTGGTGCATCTATCCACAAGGTCTAATGTAGAAACCAAGAAGTTGTGGCTGAAATAGACATATAACAAAGATAATAAAACATATAATGAGTTGACTCTAAAATAGAGGACTTACTTTCAGATCGACACCTATCATCTTTTATCAACTAAAGGGCTCAATAGAATATCAACTTATGCAACTAGAGGAAGTACAATCTTGATGGGTAAATACAATGTCAATCTTGCCTAATTATACTTCATGGAAATCCAAAGGTGCTTCAAGGAAAGAAAGGCATGGAAGCTGACACTACCATTCCCTTACATTATTAGAATGCTCTACAAGTGCGTTAAAATCCTAGGCTACACCAATGATGTCCATAGGAGGGCTCAGAATGCTTCTTTTGCTAAACTACTCAAACCAGTAGCACCAAGGAAAGACCTTGGTTAGAAACACGAAAAAGAACTAGAGAAGGAACCAAAACAAGAACTTGAAAGGGAGCTCAAATAAAAACTAGTGCAATGATAAGAGCTACAAGTTCCACCATCACCATTGCAAGATTATAGAGGTACAATGAGCCTTCTGTATAGAATAGCTAAAACTTATAATTGTGGAAGTGAGGATAAATCAAACCTCTTTTGAGTCATCAATGATGCTATGAAGCCCATAGTTTCTACTGATCCATAAATGGGTAAGATTTCTTTACAATGAGGAGGAAAAGCCCAATGGTCACAATAGATCTCTGGAAATGTCACATCTTTTCAAGTAATGCTCAAAACAAGAGAAGGTCTACTGTCATGGTCATGCAGCACTAAGAAGAAGCAAGAACAACATAAGTTATCATAGACCACAAAATCTTTTAATGTGACTATTATGCCCCTAGTAGACTTTCCTAGAACTAGAGATGCACAAGTGCTATTTGGGACTTCAATGACTCCTATAGCCCATGAGGATGTGCTTGACAAATTGCTGCAAACTAGATAAGTGATGATAACTCTTTTTGCATCCCCAGTGATGTCATTGTAGTACAGTCCAATATTATTATCACAAAAGCATAACTAGTAATGGCAAAGACCAAGGTAGAGCATGTAGAAGTGCAAATGTAGATATTGGAAGAAGAGTTTACAACCCTAAGAGCTGAAAGATGGAACCCTACCCAATTCATTGCACCTGACTAGTTAGAACAATTTCAAATAGAGCAGCTAGGTTGATTGATTAAATAGAATAAAGCTACTAACTAAGAAAAGTAGAGAGTGGTTTGGAATACCTCAACTGCCAAAGCTCAAGCATATGCCCATAAGAAGACATTGACCACTACATAAGAGGAGAATAAATAGCTTATTGCTAATAATGCAAGGTTAACCACTATGGAAAAATATCTTGGAAGAAAGTGGTCACTAGTTAAGAGAACAAATGGTGAGGGTTAATCAAGACATAAGTAGATTGACCAAAGAAAATAAAATCCTCTTAATGGAGGAGGTCCACACAATACATAAAAAATCTACAATTAAGATAAGCATGTGGAAAAATGAGATTAAGAAACATGAAAATTTGAAGGAGCACTTCCAGGACCAAATTGGCATGTACAAATGAATAAATAGAAAAAATTCTAAATAGCAAAGGCCTTCATCAATTCCATGTCAGCATAGAATCTTTATTAACAACCAATCTTGGATAGCTATGCCTTGGTCCATCAAGAAGAAGTAAAGAATAAGGACCTGCAGATTGAAGATTTTAAAGAATACAAGGCATTAGCTAGAACAAGTAGCAACCACCTATGCACTATATGAAAAATAGTTTGTAGACAAGAAAAGTGCTCTACAAAAATTCCACATGGAAAACTTAGAATTGGAAGTAATTAAGCCTTGCTATCGTGGGAAAAGAGATGTTTCCTTAGACTTGGCTAAGAGATTGATAGATTACCGTGAATTGAAAATGGAGGAGGAGAAGTTGTAGGTGCTCTTGAGTTGCTATAAATTTTAAAAGCCTAACAACAAGGGAAAGTGGCCCATGGAAGAGCCAATGCCTCTAGAAACTACATGAGTTTGCCCTAATTTTGTTGTTTTGTCATGTTATGTCCATCTTTGTAAAACACCACTATAGCATGGAAAAGTCAATTTGTGCATCTAGTTAAGTTAGTTAATAATCCCATACATTCCTAATATTTTGTGAAGAACTTGTTCCTCATTTTATTTAAGTTGAGTATGAGTTTTCATTCAGTCATGGGGATATGATAAGTCATGTTCTGTAGGGCTCTGATATTGGAGTCGTAATGTTAGGTATCCAACATTGGGGCACAACATTCAATGTTAAGGATCTGATAACACCTCTTCTATGCATGCTTATAAATACCACACCTGGGTGCATGGTTGAGACATAGAAAAATAGAGATAGATTCATAGATTTTTAATTTCAAGATTTGTTAGTTTCAAGTGCATGTCTGCAGTATGATGTTAAGCAGTTATATGACATCCTTATTCAAGTGTGATGTACTTGGACACATTACATGTTCGTCAATAAAGATCAAGATTACTTCTATCATTACAGCATCCACTTAGCTTTATTACTATTAATTGCTTAAATGTTTACTATTTTCCTTAGTTAATGTTTTCATTCATTGATCTTTATTATTCCTATCATTAAGTGGAATGAGTACGACTAATCACAAGTGCTCAAATATAACTACTTGGGAGCTAGTAGTGTTATTATTTAGTATGCCTAGTAATAGTATGCTTGGTAACCCCAACAGTAGTTACGCAAAGTCCAAGGTGTGTATGAAAGGTTAGGAAAGGATACTCATCGCACAAAGGCTAGTTAGACTTTACTTTCCATTGTTAATTAGATTAAAATAATTAATTTCTTTATTATCATTAGAAGTAGCTTACGGCCAAACAACATCAAGAATCATATGTCTCACTCTAGACTAAACCATATGTGATAAAGCTACCACTAGTCCAAGTGGGAAGATAATGAACTACAATCAAGGCATAATGATTTAGATGCATAACTAGTACCATCCATATAATTTGACCAAATCATGCATGTATGCTTGTGATTCATATGGTTGGACATATGGGTACCTCACCACTCATCATATGGTTTAGTCCAAAGTGAAACATATGATAATTGATGTTGTTTAGCCTTTAATCCTCCTAGTTGTAAACATGATGAAAATTGAGAATAGAAATCTAAATCTAAGTAATGATGATAATGTATTTCTACTCTAGCCTAGAGCAATGAGCATACAGTCTTGGCTTACTGTACACACCTTGGACTCATATAATCATTACTTGGTTACTAAGCATTATGCTACTAGGTGAACCAAGCAATAACACTACTAGGATTACCAAACGATTATACTTAAATGCTCAAAACCAGTCATACTCATTCCGATTTACTAATGAACAAGTAAAGTAAAATACTTGGAAATGTAAATCATTAAAATAAAAAAATAGTAAAAACTATGCTAAGTAAAATAGTAAAACTAAGTGGATGATGCAATGATGAAAAGTAATCTCGATCTTTATTTCCAATCATGAACTATGCCCAAGTACACTTCACTTGAATAAAGATTTCATACAACTTCTCAACACCACATTATAGGCATTCACTCTCTATTTCTAAAACTATGAAAAGAAACTAAAAGAGTCTACCCAAGAATGGAATGAAAGTTCTTTGGATTGTATGACTAAGTGTTATATTTATAGGTAGGCACACATCCTGCAATATTGAATATCCAATAACATAGCTTGTGCTATAATGTTGGATATGTGGTATTGGAGCTACAATATCATATATGTGATATCATAGTGGACCAAAAATTGACTTTTTTGTAAAATCCATGTGATGTAGCATCTATGACATCGTAGATGCAACATAGCATCTATGACATCGTAGATGCAACATAGCATCTACGACATAGCAGCTAACTGAGATGCACTGATAGGGATGCTATAATGCAAATGCAATGTAGCATCTACAACATAGCATCTACGATATTTCATCCAACTACTAATTTGTCAATATTATAGACACTTAGAGGGATACATCCCAAACATGCCTTAGGTTGTCGGTTGGGGGTTGACGTTTGTAAGTCAGCTACTCAAAATAAGGTTCAATCCCTTACTTTGCTCATATCTCTATGTTTTACTTTGCTCATATCTCTATGAAATTTAAATGTAACCTCCATTTCATCACATGAAATTTGGGAAGTGTGATTAGGATGTGCTTAAAATACTAAAAAAATTTAATTTTATTTAGCCATGAACATTTTATTTTCTTTAGTTGTATACAAACCTTCTTGTCATCTTCAAGATAAAGTGGTGTCTCATCAAAATTGTGATGAATGACCCTGCTTGCAATTAAATTGGATTTTTTTTCTCTACACTAATGTTTACATATGCAAGCCTTTAGTATAGTAGTTTGATAAGATAAACTTCTTAGGATCTTTACCCCTACTTTGTTTAGTTAATATGTCTAGTTGTTTTTGTTTTCCTTGAAGGAGAAATAGTTAGTCTAATGGAGTCTATTAAGTATTAAGAAGGTGTGTGCTATCGCTAGAGAAAACTCAAATTTGTTTATCCAATCTCATCTTTAGCTTTAGTTGATTGGATTCTAAACAAAGTTCTAAAAATTGACTTGATGTTTTGTATATAAAATCAAACATTACCTTTGGGTACAGTGATGGAACAACTCTAATCCAAAGGGAATGGCTACTAATATCAATGAATGAAGTGAGCTACTTATACTACTCTTAGCATACATTTAGTTAAATATACATGATGTGCAATGTTATGAAATACATATATGGGTACTTTCATATCTATTCATAAAGAGAACAGTTAGATGTTGTGTATTAAGTGTGTTTATGCAAGAAGTCTTCTAGGCTCATTCAATAAAGGATCATGCAATTAGATTTTAAGGGTTGCTAGTAGGACTTTCATTACTTCTCAAGCAGGAAAAAAAGAAAAAAGATATTAGAGGAAGTCATTTCCTTGGAACAAAAAATTCAAAGTGATCTTAATGATCCTACAAAGAAGTAGATGATGCTTATTCATATTAATAGTATTTTTTGTCATTTTTCTTATTGCAATGTATATGTTTAAAGACATGCTTGTATAAATTTAATATTAATATTGATTATTTATATATATGAACTAATTGATGTACTCATTATATATTATTTTTTTATATATATATATTTGATTTATTTAAAATAATATTTAACAAAATTTAAAAATTCTTAAGATTAAAATATTGATATATTCAATATGTAGATTTTTCTACTCACCATTCTAAGGGCCAATTTTTTTCTTTTTCTTTTCTTTTTTGTTTCTCTCACGTAGTCAAGTATCTTCCTAAGGATTCCCTACCAAGGTGATTAAGCAAGGTGCCATCTTTTATGACATGTCAATGGGAACCATTTAGACAGTTCAAATTAGCTAAATATAAATTCTATTTCAATTTCTCACTTGTTTATTTTGAGTTTAGTTCCAATCAGTGGGCATTGAAAACTTTTCGTTGGTATTTTCATGCCATTGTAGTTTTGACTTTGATTTAATATCCAAGTTATCTTGCACAGTGAGGGAATCCTCTTAATTAAAAAGGTCATTGAAGAAAGGTGTTGATGTTAATGGATTTTGTGTAGAGCTTCTTAAATGGGGTGGTCCATTGATATGGAAAGTAGCTTACAATCTTCTTAATAAAGGGCTTTAGCATGGTTTGGATCACTCTTGGTTTTCTAGTTGAGTAGTCCTACTTTTCAAAAAAGGAGATAGGACAAATCTTAATAATTATCGATTGATTGCAATCAATTCAGTTTTCACCTAGGTTTTGGGCACTATTTTGGAAAATTAAATTAGTTCATGGGCATAAATGCAAGGTCCTCGTGCTTAGTCAGAAGCAAGTTTCAAAAGGAATCATTCTATTATAGACCATGTAATAACTTTACATTATTATGTAGAGAAAGCAAAAAGGCCCAACCATACAACTTTTATCTATTTTGTTGATTTCTCCAAAGCTTATGATTCTATTACTCAAGATAAACTTTGGAAGAGATTAGATAGTATTAACACTTTAGAAGATCTACTTTTTGCTGCTAAAAGAATCTATGCAATGGTTAATATTCTTATTGAAGATAATTTTACTAGAGAAGGAATAATTATCAATCTCTTAGTTGGAGTTAAACAAGGTTGTCTTTTTTTACCTACACTTTTTGGCATATTTATGGATTAATTTGAGGAATGGATGTTAAATGCCTCTAATAATGGTATGTCAGTGAATAGATTATTTTTAAGCATACTTCTCTTTGTAGGTGATGTGCCCTTGATTGCAAAGTTGGCTATAGGATTAAATTATATGCTAAAATTTCTCCATGGTGATTGAAACCATTTTGGTAGAAAATATTGCTAAGACTAAAATTCTAGTTTGTAGTACTAGAAATAGAAATTACAATTTTTCTCTTGGAGAAAAAGGAATTGATATATATGAATCTTATAAGTATTCGGAAGTTGAATTTACTAGTAATTATAGTTGGAATATCCTTATTACTCAAAGGGTTTCAACTGGCATGTGAGCTCTATTTGCTTTAAGAAATAATTGTAGTAGGAAATAAATTTTAGCATTGGAGATCAAAAGGAAACTTTCATATTTTTATCCAACTTGTATTATTATATGGGTGTGTTGCTTAGGGACTTTCACTTTCCAAACATAATTGGAAGAAATTAGAGCATGTTCAAAAACAATTGTTTGTATGTGAATTTCTTATGATATCTTACTTTTAGGAGCATATTTTCTTCTTCTTGAAGTTGAAGCCCTTTGTCAATTTATTGTTTATACTAAGGAGTTAAGTCACATGGAGGAAGTTAATTATGGCAAGGAAATAATGAATGGTACACAAGAAAATAAATGGTTGCATCAAGGAAATTTCTGGTTTTATAGATAGAATATTATAATAGAAGATCTTTCTTTAAACAAATGGCTCTTTGGGAAAAATATAAAAGAAAAAGTCTTAAATAAAGTTTGGTTGAATACGTTGAGTATCTATTCTCAAGTATTCTTATTTATTTAAGGAATTAAATTGCTAGAGCAAGAATGAGCTCTCATCATCTCGTTATTGAGATAGGTCATTGGAATAGTTTACAAAAAGAAGACCATATTTGTAGACTATGCAAACAAAGCATAGGGGTGAAGAACATATTTTTTTTAGTTTGCCCATCTTTGACTCACATTTGAATGAATTATAATATTAATCATAATATGGTAACTACTTTCTTTCAAATTAACTCTATCTATTTAAGGCATTACATCAGTGATGTTTTCAACTTTCTTAAAAAATATATTAAGGCTTTATATGGGTCAAATAAATCTTTTATGATTGCCTAGACAGAATAAAAATTTCTAGTTTACGGTAAGTGAGTAATATACACCAATTACAACAAATCCTTTGTGATTTAGTGGACATAATAAAATTTCTAATTTTCAGTATTTTTATGCGGGTAATATGCACCAATTACAGGTACTGTGAAGACGCTCACCAAATATAGTTAGAAATAACGAAACTCAAAAAACTACAATGCCTGCTACGGATTAATGCATAAGAAGCACGAAACCTTCACAATCAGCAAACGCATCACAGATTCTAATCTAGTAACTTTCTGCAAGCTACACCATTCTGGAGTTCAACTCACAGTTTCCTCAATCAGAGGGAAAGTTAACATGGAAATTAATGCAGCCAAGAAACAAATAGAGCAGCATGAGAAAGCCAAATCGTCCTAATGTCTTGCTTCAGCTTGGAAATGCAAACCCAAAGAACCAAATAACAATAAAACTAAAAGTTACGGGAGCAACACTCGGATATCTTTCTTGGAACACAATACAGGATGATTAGTTACATCCGGATTTATTTTAATTTCCCTTACCAATGCTACATTTGAATATATTTTAATCTTCCTTAGCAATGCAATTTAGAGAAGGATTTCAGTGGACTCCTCAAATTTCTTAAAGTTGATTGTTGCTTGTTTTTCAATGAGGTCTACTATGTGAGCCGGCCACTGTAAATGTAAATCTGGAATACCTATGCTTCCTTACCTCAGAAAACTAATTTAAATGTGCATCAGATTTATTGACCAGTTTACCTATCCCGTCTCTCAATTATGTGCCAATGTGCCATCCTCGTAATCCAGTGGTCCTTTGAAGTTGGAATCTGGCCAACACAGCAGTGCACGACAAAAATAATTTCCAAAATCAATCAGGCACAACGTTTTAAATGTATGTTAAAATAAGAAAACTTTATAAAAAAATATTGTTACGATAGATAGCAATTATGGGTTTTCTTTTTTATCCGTGTTTCTAATGGCTAAAAACGATTTATAATGGCCGTTGTTGAAAAAAATTCCATCTTAAGTAGTTCAGAATTTTTTGGCCTTGTGCTCTTTGTATTTTTTACCAATTTTTTTGTTGCTTGAGCAGATAGAAAGAGAGTTTTTCTCTGAAGGTTTTTCTGGAAGTGTTTCCCTTCACTGTAACAGTTTACACCCTAAATACAATGACTCTTTTTATTCTTTTCTTTTCATCATCTTAAAAGTTAAAAGGACTTTAATCCCCATACCACAGTGTAAATTACATACTGTCCGTTATTTATTTATTTTAATACAGACTCCAGATATGCTCAAGTATCAAATAAAACATAGGCGTATCCTGAATGTTAAATGAGACGCACGTTGAAAATGGAATCATACCGCTTAAATGCAATTCATGGAGGCACGTACCAACATAAAAGAAAAACTCACGAATTCTAATCCATGCTTTTTGAGCTGCTATGCAATTTTTTTTCAATCCTTATACCATTTTTTTAACTCTTACTTTTTGAGCTGCCATGCAAATTTTTTTTAATCCCTACCTTTAGATCCGATGCAGTTTCTTATTCCCTACCTAATAAGCTGCCATGCAATTCCGAAAGTGTAACGCAAAGCAATGTTTTTCTTTTATTTTCAAAAGACGATGAGTGCACCGCTCCTTCTTTTTGTTGATCTGTGTTGACAGGGCAATTATTTTATTAAAAAATAAAATAGTAATATAAGTTAAAATCAACTAAAATTTTACAAGAAAAAACTAAATCAATTCACCCACGTATATACCGTTTACATATTTTTTATTCAATAAAATAAAATTTGAATTACTAATAATTCTTCTTGCACTCGGCTTTCATTTTGAGGTTTTATAAAAGCTTTGTTGATCTTCAGCTCTTTAACTGATAGATCGGCTGTTAGTAAATCTAAGCATCTGCTCTTTGCAGGGTTAAAGTTAGTTTATCCTAATGCTAATAAACATCCTAAAAAAACATTTACCATGTTATAGTGTTTGTGGAGATTTAACCATCGTAATCAATAAATTCATCCAGTTGTTTGGCCGAATTATCCAAGGCTTAATGTTTTATGGAGTTATTTTTCAATATAAGAGTTTTTGCTAAGCTTTTAAGATTGGCATAGTTCTAGTGTTGACTGTTGTTCATGTAGCTCTATTGATGCTAACTATCCCCAATCTATTGCCAAGAATAAAGAAACATCACTGTGGAACCCACTTCTCATGCTTGTCATCTATGCGCATTAAATGTGGTGCTGTCACCCAAAGAAAAACAAGAGAAAAAAGAGAGAGAAAACCATCGTCAGTTAGTTCTTAGCTCCCAAGACCCTCGTGCCCATCTACATGTGCCTCAATGAAGAGAGATGTAGCTGTTTGGGAAAGAGCCCAATTTGTTAAGGAGGCCCTCACTCCCCCCAATGTCATCTACATTTTTTGCTTTATAGCCACCTACTAGTGACATTTCACCTCTCTGCACATTGATCCACCTCCCTGCATGTTGATTCACCTCCTCACACATCGATCCACCTCCCCCATGTCAATCCACCTTCTCGCACATCAACATTGCTTGGTAAAATGGTATATGATTTTATAAGATAGTTTTGTTGATCATAGCCCTGTGCAATAGCATGGGTGAAGTTGGCCACAACATTGAGCCCCCAAACAACAAATTGCATGCAAGTGCAAGAAGCAACAGAAACTATGAAATCTTAAAAAGAAAAAAATAAAATAAAAAAAATTGCAAAAAAAATAAATTTAAAATTGAATAATAAAAGTACCCTACCCAAGTTAGGACTCAGGTAGAATTGCCAAAATCACAAATTCGAAAATGGAATTAGAAAATGAGGATTATATATATAAAAAAAATCAGTAACAACAATTTTCAGAAAATATGAAGCATAAGAAAAGGCAGAAGATAAAGGCATTGAAGACAAAGGCTTTTTAAAAAAATTCAACAAGTTCCAAAATAGGATCAGAAAACAAAATAGCCACAAGAAAATGGCAAAAAGAGCTGATAAAAAAAAGGCTAGAGAAAGGTCTTCCTTCTAGCATCAAAATTGTGTTGATGTATAAATTTTGGTTGTGCCAACACCTAGGAAAAAACTACTCATTTGAGAAGACTATTGCCTAGGGTGCCTCCCGTATGGGTACAAAAACCTACAAATAGTCTCACTTGAAGAAAGCTACATGGCCTTTTAAAAATAGTAAAAATAAAATTTTAATTAGAATGAGTGTTTCAAATTCAAAAATATATAAGGTAACCAAAATAAATTTTTCTTGTCAGCTACTATCGTCATTCACCACTAGTCTGTTACAAACATTACCATAGCCAACATTGTCTGTAGCTACTAGAGGGAGAGGGAGAGAGAAGAGGTTGGATGAAGGTGCCCATTGATGTATCTCTAACACATTGATAGAATGTGCCCCATTGCCAACATGAGAGAGGAAAATTTGTCCCTATTTCGAAAACCCTACCGCACATGCACTACCTACCAAAAATAAAATGAAACTATAGAACTTGTGCTTGTAGCTACTATTGTTAACTACTATAATACTACAATAGAGAGAGAGATAGAGAAAGATTTGTCAAATCCCACTATCATGTGCTGATAGATCTATTGTTATCTCTAGTCCTACGTCTACCACCATCACGGGTTTGCCACAAAAAGGTAAAAGAAAATCACCACCTCTTGGTTTGTTGCTGAGGTTGTTGGCTATTGTCCATGTAGCTTTACTATTGTTGACTATCGCTAGTCCTTTGCCAAGAATAAAGAAACATGACTGCAAAACCCACTTGCTACACCCACTGTCCACATGCATCAACTATGTCATTGTCACCCCAAGAAGAAAAGATAAGAGAGAGAGAAAAATCATTGTCCATTAGTTTTTCAACCCCTAAAGACCCCCCTACCCATTTACATGTACTTCAATAGAGAGATGCAGTTGTTCGAGAAGAGAAGATAGCCCAATTTGTTAAAGAGGCCCTCACTCACTGCCCCTACCCCACCAC